>OMKP01084684.1:0-20176 GCA_900302375.1 Bathygadus melanobranchus | reverse complement strand
TTTCACATGTTTATTATTCTATAATTTGTATTAGTCATATCATTATATAATTTAGGCTAATCTGCTACTGGCCCGGCCCGCCTGTCAATTTTAATACCCAGTGTGGCCCTTGAGCCAAAAAGTTTGCCCATCCCTGGTCTAACCCCTACCTGCTCCTTAATGACCTGTCTCTGTATTCACTGTCTAACCCCTACCTGCTCCTTAATGACCTGTCTCTGTATTCACTGTCTAACCCCTACCTGCTCCTAATGGCCTGTCTCTGTACTGTCTAACCCATACCTGCCACTTAATGACCTGTCTCTGTACTGTCTAAGCCCTAACTGCTCCTTATTGACCTGTCTCTGTACTGTCTAACCCCTACCTGCTCCTTAATGACCTGTCTGTCAATGACGCATCTACTCAGTCAGTGTTTCTCAAATGGGGGTACATGTACCCCTAGGGGTATTTGAGGGATTGTAGGAGGTACTTGGGACATTTTTTGTTGCTTTGATATTGGTTATGAACAATTGTAAAATAATTCTTAATACAGTCTTAATACAATGAATTAGATCTGAATACCTCCTTAACAAAATGATGTAAGTCTGAATACTCTGAATAATAGGTACATTTGTAAAGATAGTTTGAGAATCACTGTTCTAAATGACTAATTCCTTACGTGTGTCATGTGTGTCCTGTGTGTGTCATATGTGTGTCCTGTATGTCCTGTGTGTCCTGTGTGTGTGTCCTGTGTGTCACGTGTGTCCTGTGTGTGTCCTGTGTGTGTCCTGTGTGTGTATTATGTGTGTCCTGTGTGTGTTCTGTATGTGTGTCCTATTTGTGTCCTGTGTGTGTTTTGTGTGTGTCCTGTGTGTGTCTTGTGTATGTCCTGTGTATGTCCTGTGTATGTCCTGTGTGTGTCCTGTGTGTGTCCTGTGTGTGTGTCCTGTGTGTGTCCTGTGTGTGTGTCCTGTGTGTGGCCTGTGTGTGTCCTGTGTGTGGCCTGTGTGTGTCCTGTATGTAGCTGGTCAGCAGCATGAGCTCTCTGTCTGAGTACTGCCTGCCCTCCGTCCTGCGCACGCTGTTCGACTGGTACAAGAAGCAGAACGGCCTGGACGACGAGTCCCACGAGTACCGGCCCCGGGCCAACACCAAGTCCAAGAAGTGAGATCCAAGTGGCAATGTCATTGTGTTCTTCTGTTGCCGCTATGTGTTAAGACATTTTAAAGGTGATGTTGTTGGGAAGAAATCCTTTTTGAAAAAACTGTAGATACTTTCAGGGGAATTGAATAGAATTGGAAAATTTGACAATTCTAAAATACATTTATTTAAAATGTATTTTTAAAAATGATGCTGAGAATGCTAAAGAATCGTTAGCCTACAGTTACGAAACATTTTAACTGTAAACATTTTAACTGTAGATACTGTGAAAATAGAAGATACTTTGGAAAATTGTTTTGACGTGACCAAACATTGAAATAATGAAAACAGTACACACACAGACATGTCATCTTTCTATGTTTGGTTTACTGTTGACAAGGTATTTATTATTATTTCATCTTGTTTTGTTTTTCACTTCCAGTGATGAACAGCAGAAGGATTATTTACTTGAAAGGAGAGATCTGGCCATAGACTTCATCTTCTCTCTGGTCCTCATAGAAGTTTTAAAACAGGTGACTCCCCACACGACTCCCCCTGCCAAAGTGCATATGTACAGTACACAGTAATATTAACTTAGGACTTTATAAACACAATTGTGGCATGTTTGTTCAACACAAATTGAAATTGATCTGCGTGTCACGCAACAATGCTTTTGAGACCGACTTCAGGCCGAATAAAAACAACAGTGTCTGGTGTATTTCCGTTTAAAACCAACATGAAACTCACTTTCCCATGACAATGTTTTTGTCCGTTCACAGATGCCGCTCCACCCTGTACTTGACAGCTTGGTTAATGAAGTCATTAACTTAGCCTTTAAGCACTTTAGATACAAAGAGGGGTAAGCTTATTTTATTGTATCTCTCACTCTCTTTACATCTCACTCCTGTGTTGCGGAGCGTTGCTCTATAACCTCTGCTGGTTCCTCCCTGCCCACAGATACCATGGCCCCAACACTGGCAACATGCACACTATAGCGGACCTCTACGCTGAAGTCATAGGAGTCCTAGCCCAGGCCAAGTACGTCCTCCAGCTCTGCACTCTGCACAGCTAATGCATGACACACTTTTGTTGATGAATGCTTTTGAGCATTCATTTGTAAGACTTGAAACTTTTGTTACCGTGAATGTCTTTTATTTTGGATGATGATGAAGATGGGGATGAGGATGATGATCATCTTTTCGTGAAACATTCCCTTGCGAGACACAGAGACAGAGAGACCTCTGCTTAATTTCCCTGCAAGGCTTGCATTGAATTGGGGGAACTGTTTGAATTCAGATTCACCAGATTCAGTCATTGTACTTTCTGAGAGTTTGGTCTCCTCTGTTCGCCTGTTCCATTGGCCGCCAAGATAAAGTTTGTTCAAGATACTGTCTGGTTCTCCCACGGCGAGTGATCCCAGATACAGTAGAACACGTGTTCCTCAGTATCTCTCCAGCACCAGGGTCTGGGGGGATGCTCACATGAGCACCCCTGATGAACGACCATCCTAAATTAGCCCAATGAAGGCATTTTGTCTCTGGTTTAATTTTGGCATGTGGTTAAATGTGGCCTAAATGTGGCCTTCTCATCCGGAGACTGGGGATGAGGGAGGGTTTATTCCTGGGTGCAGACTAACCGTCTACCGACGCAGTGCTGGAAGAGGACGATATTCATAGAAGTTGTGTTAAAACGTCATGTATTTGTGACCTTTCATGACCTGTACTTTTCTGCTGAATATAGGGGGAAAATGGCATGAGAAGGAGGAATAATTCTGGGATTAGTCTTATACGTATAATAAGTATATATTTATGGGCTTTTGTGTCTTTATGGATAGAACAGTGAAGACAGACAGGAAATGGATGGATAGGAGGATGAATAGACAGCGCATGACATGTAGAATAGTTGTTGAACCTCAGGTCGGAATCGAACCCAGGCCTATAGCCTACATCATACGTGGCACTAGTGGAGTCGTGGTCCATTCTACCCAACTGTAAATCTAACTAAATGTAGTTGATGTTCATGGTTTGGTTTTGTCCTCCTCCCCAGGTTCCCAGCGGTGAAGAAGAGGTTCCTGAGTGAGCTGAAGGAGTTGAGGCAGAAGGAGCAGAACCCATATGTGGTCCAGAGCACTATCAGCCTCATCATGGGAGTCAAGTTCTTCAGGATCAAGATGTACCCTGTCGAGGACTTCGAGGCCTCCTTCCAGTTCTTGCAGGTAAGTTAGAACTCGAAAACCCAGGTCCATTGGATCTGAATTAAGTACAAAACTAATTTATTCATCAACACATGAACACTTGAAAAATAAGTTTTTCAGTTGATATTATTGTGAATTTGTCCTTTTTTATATGTTTCTTCAGTCTGTATTGTCGGGAATTAGCCTTTTATATACAAATAATATATGTACAACAAAAATATGAAGGAAAAAAAAAATCCTGCTTTGGGCACCTGGTCCTCTACAACATCTGCAACAGTTCCTTCAGAACATGAATTCAGAACCTATAAGAACAAAGACACAGACAATAACGTCTCATTCCAAATGTGTCTTGCAGGAGTGTGCACAGTACTTCCTGGAGGTCAAGGACAAGGACAGGGATAAGGACATCAAACACGCCTTGGCCGGCCTCTTCGTAGAAATCTTAGTTCCTGTCGCAGCCGTAAGTGTCTCCTGCCAGGCCGTTAAGCGTGACATGAATTACGATGGCTGGTTGTGATAGAACAAGCACTTTTGTGGGCTGGAGAGTCGGGCCTCCTGTGATGTGACGTCAAAATCTTAAAACGTACCTTTTTTGCATTAGCTTTCCGATACTCATTTATAATCTTTATTTATTTAGAATCTTTTATAATTTATAATCTTTTATAATCTTTATCTTTATTTAGTCTGTTTCTTGCTCTATATCTTACTAATGTATTGTTCCTGTTGTGTTGTTTTGCTTGTGAAGCACGGTGGTTTTGCAGTAAATATTTTTGCACTATATAAATAAAGTTTGATTGATTAATTGATAGATTGGTGTGATGTGTGTCCTGCCTCAGGCTGTGAAGAACGAGGTCAACGTCCCTTGCCTGAGGAACTTTGTGGAGAGCTTGTATGACACGACCCTAGAGTTGTCGTCCAAGAAGAAGCACTCACTGGTCAGTCCCCAGCATCTTCAGCACACAGTACTTTACACGCTCTAGACTTTGTGACAGCCTCAGCTACACACCTCACTCACTCAAATGGCTGTGGGTGTCAATCCTGTAGCATGTCCAGGTCAATCCTGTGCTAGTGCTCTCTGTCATCTGCAGTAGATAACGTTTACAAATGGGAGGAGAGACAGTGGAGCCCATAAAATCAATAGACACCATTTTATTCTATTTTCAATTCTGAGATAGATGTTGCATCTGTAACGCTGTTCATTGAGCTCAAGTTGCACCGAAGAAAGAAGAAACACAATGATAGAGATATGGCCCCTTGACTGTAGGAATTGACCACCAGTTCCTATGGTCGAGTGGGTTACACCACTCACACTAATGCCGGTGGAAGGAAATGAGGACCTGAGTTTGAGTCCTGTGGTGTGCCGGGAGGAAGCAATGCAAAATACCTCAACAGCACAAGGGCCAGCCTGCCCACTATCAGTCCTCTGTGGCAGTTGTGGTGAGACAGTTGGATAGCAACCCTCACAGTCGAGATAGGGACACAGTCGCCTGAGGTGCTTTTAGATATTACTAGGAGATATTTCTGTTATGCTGTGATCACTTCATTACCTTACATCAGCACATTTTGTAGATGTACAAGAAGGCAGAGGAATATTGTCAGGAGGAGTTTCGTGTCCGTATCTATACCCTGAAGGCAAATGGCCCAATTTAATTCAAATAACCTATCTGGAACGACTGTATCACTGTAATTTATGGCTCTGTGTGATTTATACCTGAGCTGAGCGAGGGTCTGATAGTCCTGTTATGTGATATCCTCAGGCTCTGTACCCACTGGTCACATGTCTGCTGTGTGTCAGCCAGAAGCAGTTCTTCCTCAGCCGGTGGCACATCTTCCTCACCAACTGCCTGTCAAACCTCAAGGTAACCGAACCCCTCAGCACAGTCGTCATGGCGATGTAGTCATGGCGACACATCACAAGATGGTCGGCTTGGTTTTTGCCAATTCTACAATTCATATTACAGTAGTACTAAACCAATGGTAAACTATGGTTGTTATAGTAGTACTTGACTGTAATATAGCGTATTATAGTGGTGATTAAGTAGTTTTAGAATGGAATTGGAACATGCTTGGAACTCAATCAATCAATAATCAGAACACTACAATAAATTGTTTTTGTAACAATGTCTTGTCATTGTTTTAGTGAATACTAATCTCCTAGTGCATCCTAGTCCTGTCCCCCTAGTCACCCTAGTCTGTGTTTTGTGTCTTTCTGATTCTGGTGGAAACACATGTGATTCTTCCAGAGTAAAGACCCTAAGATGGCCCGTGTAGCACTGGAGTCTCTGTATCGTCTGTTATGGGTCTACATGATCAGGATCAAGTGTGAGAGCAACACAGCAACCCAGGGGTAAGTCCTTCTACTCTGATCTGCTGGTCTGACAAGAGGCCCAGTGATTTCTCATTATCCAGTCAGAACCAAGATAATCCAAGATAATGTATATGTCAGTACATGTATATGTCAGTATATGTCAGTACATGTATATGTCAGTACATGTCAGTACATGTATATGTCAGTACATGTCAGTAAATGCATATGTCAGTATATGTATATGTCAGCACATGTATATGTCAGTACATGTATATGTCAGTATATGTCAGTGTATGTCAGTACATGTATATGTCAGTATATGTCAGTACTATGTCAGTACATGTCAGTACATGTATATGTCAGTATATGTCAGTATATGTCAGTATATGTCAGTACATGTATATGTCAGTACATGTCATGTCATCCCTGATTGACTTATTCCACTTAAGTCTTCCTCTTCTTCCTTGTTTGTCTAACAGCCGCCTCAGCACCATCACTACAACTCTTTTCCCTAAAGGATCTCGCAGTGTGGTGCCGAGAGATATGCCGCTCAACATCTTTGTCAAAATCATCCAGTTTATCGCACAGGTAGACACAAACCCTATAAAAACAACTGATGCTCCCTACCAGGTCAAACGACTATGTTTACTACATAGTATTTGTAACAGAAATACCATGTGTGCAAACATGCATAGGCTTTAGGGATTCTTGATGTTAATACAACATGTCTTTCCCTTCTTTCCTGGGGACCTGCAGGAGAGACTGGATTTCGCCATGAGAGAGATCATCTTCGACCTTCTCAGTGTTGGAAAACCAGCGAAAGCCTTTAGTCTTAATCCAGAGGTATGCTGTTTGTCTGTCTTTCATTGAAAGCTCTTCTCAGTCTGCTGGCATTTTGGCTAATGGGGTTTCCTCAACATTATTTGCTATTACGGGATATCAACCACAATTGCGCTGATTATCACATTTACTGAGATCGCATTTACGAGAGCACAAGATTGAACAGACTCTTGTTGAACGATTAGTCAAGACATCTGAATGTTTCCCAAGGTCTCAAGGTTTTGAGCAAATCAAAACAATATTTGTTTAATTGTTATTTTTGCCATTTATCTGTATTATATGTATATTATACATGTATAATAAAATAACCAGAGATATGTTATTATACATATCGTAATAATAACATGAATGTTATACATATAATACTATAATACTCATACTTACAAGCAATAATTATACATACAAGTAACGATCATACATATGCAATAATAGAGTAACCATGGATACTACAGTAGAGTAACCATGGATACTAGAGTAACCATGGATACTAGAGTAACCCTGGATACTAGAGTAACCCTGGATACTAGAGTAACCCTGGATAATAGAGTAACCATGGATACTAGAGTAACCATGGATACGACAGTAGAGTAACCATGGATAATAGAGTAACCATGGATACTAGAGTAACCCTGGATAATAGAGTAACCATGGATACTAGAGTAACCATGGATTATTGTTTCTGTGTGTCCAGAGGATGAACATTGGTCTGAGAGCGTTCCTGGTCATCGCTGACAAGTTGCAGCAGAAGGACGGGGAGCCGCCCATGCCCAACACCGGCTGCACCCTGCCCTCCGGGAACACCCTGCGCGTCAAGAAGACCTACCTCAGCACCACCCTCACTGACAGCGAGGCCAAAGTCATAGGTCGGGGGACACCAGATTCAGGCCTTTACGAGTTAGGAGTTAGGACTTAGGACTTACGGTATAGGACAGGATGAGTCATGTAGCCTTAGAACTAAGTAAACTATTTGCTTTTTTACTATTTACTATTTACTGTTTACTATTTGCTTTATTGCTATTTAGTCACACGCTATTTAGCACACACTTTCATTCAAAGTGACTTACAGTAAATACAGTTACATGTTATTAAGGAGCGAGTAGGGGTTTGGGAGGGTGCAGACACAGGGGATTAAACCCAGTACCTTTCCACACCCTAGACACTTTAATATCCTGCTCCTTCCTCCCAAATATCACCACCACAATCCACATGTAAAGATAATAACATTTTATTTTATATTGAATGTGTATATTTCTGGTCATCTGGGACATGGAGGGTTGCTGTTTAGATCCCTGCTGTGTCTTGGTTTCCATTGAGCAAGACAACCTAAACCCGTCGAGTAGACATAGTTGCTATCGATTATTGAGTTATTAAGCTGTTCTATTCCCAGTTTAACTCACCAGTACTGTAATCTCTCCCTCCTGCCTCCAGGTATGTTCCAGTACTACTTCCAGGTGAGAAAGGCCATCGACAACATCCTGAGACACCTGGACAAGGAGGTGGGACGCTGCATGATGATGACCAACGTTCAGATGCTGAACAAGGAGCCCGAGGAGATGATCACGTGAGTCCACAAAAAACTCCACTAGTGACTCACACAGCGCTGACGCAAGTGTTAACATGGCCTCACTATATGACGGTATTCAGAATAATTAAAATCAACGTTATTTATGAGGTTGGATGTTGACAACTATTATTATTATACGCACATACAGATATACACACATATATATATATATATATATACAGAGACTCCTCTAATTATAGTTGGATGATGATGATGATGATGATGATAATGATGATAATAATGATAGATGTATTATGGTTACTTTGTTCTTCTTAGTAGTAGCAGTAGTCATATACTCTGATAGACTAAAGATTGAGAGTGAATCCAGAATGTTCTAATTCACAGAGGAGAGAGGAAGCCGAAGATAGATCTGTTCAGGACATGTGTTGCCGCCGTTCCCCGGATCCTTCCAGATGGGATGTCCAGACCAGAGCTGGTCGACCTGCTCTCTCGGTGCGTTATCAATAATAATAACTTTATTTATACAATCTTTTAATACAAAAAAGAGTAAAAAGACTTCACATTAAAAGTGGAAAATGATGATGCTAAAAATGAAGGAATAGAAGGAATAAAATTAAATAGATTCAATTAAAATCCTCACATTGAAATTCTACTGTAAAGGTGCTCTTCTTGTACTTGTGTATAATATTTCCATATCAAAAATGGTGTTAAATGTAACTTTCCTAAAACACGAATATATATACCCTTTGAGTTAGAGTACAAGATGCCATTTCAAGGCTTGTTGCAGTATATGAGACGGCAGTCCAAACTAGTACGTCTAGTGAGCATTACATTATGTATCACTGCAGGGAACTCCATATTTGCAGGACAGTGTTAATTGTTGCCGGAGCTAACAGTCAACTGGAGATGCTTGGACTACACAGAGGTGTTAGTGCAGACACTAGCACGACGTTCAGCAGCTCCAAACTCAGCTAGATTAGGATATTTGTACATTTAAAATGTATATTATATAATTATTATATATATATATATATATATATATATAGTCTGTTAAAGTATCTAAGAAGGGACTTGACATGCTCTCTGTGATGTTGTATTATTGAAAAGCACAATATGCAATTTGAATGAAGCAATTTGTACAGGGAGTTTTAAACAGCTCAGCTTTTGCAACTCAAATCATGAAAAATGTTATTGACGTTACAAATCATTTGTTATATATATAAATATTAGGGTTGTCAAAATATAAAATGCTAATTTCGATGAATTAACAGATTAATCGTGCTCTATGATGCTCTATGCTCTACAATGATCATGTAGGAAATGGTGAAGGTACATAGCCTATACATAGTGGTAAACTACATTCATAGACCTATAGTTATATGTATTATATATATTATATGTATTCATCTTGATAGCAGTTGGCGTTCCAAGCCTACTTGCACTGCGGGGTGTGACTATAGGTTGCTTTTGATAACATGACACTATGCAGTTGTACCACAACAGTTTCATTTTGGATACCAACATTCTCCAAAAGAGCCATCTAGACTACTTTTAGTTGTTGAACAGGTAAACAACCTCAAAAACGAATGTCTCCAAAACATATGGATGTATTAAAGAACGCTCCAAATGCACACGAGACACACCCACTTATCATAATCCCCCTCCATTCATTCATGACGCTGGGATTAAGAAGTGAAACTCCATTATAACTGAGTCTTCATAATATAATATAGGATATTTTGGTGAAGTGATGAAGCAGCAGATTGTTTTTCACTGGCACGGTTACTTTTGGAAAATGCAGCATATTTGCGTCAGGAAATTATGATATGAATTATTAACAGTTGACGTGATTTTGTTGCTGTTTTTCTCACTCGTGATGTTTATTCGTTGTGTGCCTGATGTAAAAGGACCATAAATCTACCTGACACATTAACCAACTCAGTTGGTCTCAACAGGTTAACAGAGGCGATTAAAATGCGATCCATTAGATTAATTAATTACAAAACATGTCATTTTTTTAATTGCTTGACAGCCCTAATACATATAGAAAACATACAAAATAAAAACAATAATTTGTATCTCTTGTTTTCTAAGGCTGACGATCCACATGGACGACGAGCTGCGACTCATCGCCCAGAATTCCTTGCAAAGCCTGTTGGTGGATTTTCCCGACTGGCGTGACGACGTCCTGTTTGGCTTCACCAACTTCCTGCTGCGCGAGGTCCAAGACACGCACCAGGGCATGCTGGACACCTCCCTCAAGCTGCTCCTGCAGCTCCTCGCCCAATGGAAGCTGGCCTTGGTCGCCCCGGGGAAGAGCCAGGACACTGCTAAGATACACACGGCTGAGGTAGAGCTGTCTACTCTTTTACAGCTTCTTCTTAGATAGCTAGCCTGATTTTATATGTACGCTTTTAATGTTTATTATCACCCAATCAACCAATCCATACATCAACACTTACACTGTTCCTGCTCGATCACCCCAATTATACAAAGTTTCTCTGTCACTCTTTGAATGTTTTGTGTCAAAGTAATAGTGAACATTTCTCATATATCTTACCAATCAACAATCAATATATACATCAATTAATCAATCAGCAAACTAAATAACTGCATTTCAATCCCAAAATGTCATTACAATTATTGTAGGTTTGGTTATTTGAAACAGTTTTCCAAGATCAACGGTCAACAAAAAATTGTAATAAGCTGGCGTTTCTACCAGTCTACTCCAAAGTCAATCCTCCAAAGAGTCACAATAGAAGTACGGTCACTCTACTGCCACACTATTAAAGATGCTCCTCTGTCCCTCTCAGCTGTTACAGGCTGGCTCCAGCGGCCCCAGCGGCCCCAGGGGCCCTGCAGAGCGGGGCTCTCACTCCACCGTGCTGCATGCAGTGGAGGGCCTGGCCCTGGTCCTGCTCTGCTCCTGTCAGCTCAGTACGCGCAGGCTGGGGGTCTCCATGCTCAGGGAAATACGCTGCCTTTTCATGGCCCTCGGACAGGCAGAGGTACGTGGATCTCACCACTGTGGGGGAGTTACACATCCCTTTAGTATGTTGTTCATTGGTTAATAATTGTTCCAACAAATAGGATAAGGATAATCATTTGAACTTAAAAAGTCAATGTCATCGATGTTTATTAGTTAGACTACGTATGTAATACTTCAGTTAAAAGTTAGCGTTAAATGTTACTGAAACGTCATTTTCATGAACATAATAACACAAAAGATAACTTTAGGATGTTGTTCAGTCATTGGGGTTGTTAATAGTAATCGTGTGGGGGTTTTTTTGTACCTGAAGGATGACAACAAGCCAATGATCGAGATCATGGACCAGCTGAGCCCTGTGATCCTAGACAGCTTTGTCAACGTGGCCGTGTCTGACACGGTGAGTTATTATTGACTCAGTTAACTTAATGACTTAATGCCTTAATGCCATCCCTACGGCATTATCTTAATTTATTCAGGCAGTCACCAATGTGTAGTGAAGCAGAGAACTGCTGTGTTCAGAAGTACGTCCAAGTCACCAATCATCCCCAGGGGCACGGTGGCTCAGTGCGTAGCACTGTTGCCTCACAGCAAGAAGGTTGTGGGTTCAAGTCCCGCATGGTGGTGCAACATGTCGGGGCTGGTTCCCGGGCCTTTCTGTGTGGAGTTTGCGTGTTCACTTGGGTTCCCCCCATAGAACCCCACAACAAAAACATGCAGAAGAACAGATTGCTCTTCGGTCCTGTCCCTGACCAGGACAGGACTGAGCGCTTGGACTTGGTCCCCGGGCGCCTTACTGATGGCTGCCCACTGCTCCTGGCTTTCCCTGGGGGAGGACGGTCAGGATAGGAAAAACGCAGAGAAGGCATTCCACCGGCGACGCCAATAATTGTGTGTGTGTGTGTGTGTGTGTGTGTGTTCCAATGTAGCATTCACAATGTAGTTTGAGGCCACATTAAAATGAAATGATTATTATCTACAAAATAATCACATTCATCGAAGATTATTGTTTACATATGTATTTGAATATGTTGAAACATATCCTTACCCTAAAATCAAACCTAAACCAAAAAAATCATTCAATCACATTACCGTATAGTGACCCTTTGACTCTTGACCCCTTGCCCTGATCCTATGTGCATCCCCAGGCTTCGGTCCCACTGGGCCACAGCGTGGACCTCCAGTGGCTGGTGGAGTGGAACGCCCTGCTGGTCAACAATCACTACGACGTCCGGAGCCCGTCTCACGTGTGGATCTTCGCCCAGTCTGTGAAGGACCCCTGGGTGCTGTGTCTGTACAGCTTCCTCCACCAGGACAACCTGCCCAAGCACTGCCCCATAGCACTCAGCTACGCCTGGCCCTATGCCTTCACCCGAATGCAGCTGCTCATGCCCCTGGTAGACCCAAAGTAAGCCCCCCGGTCCTCCACCACCACCACCTCCACCCTCTCTCCTCTCCCCCTGGTTCTCCAGCACCACCACAAGGCCAAGGCATCTAACTATAACGGAAGGAGTCTCTGTATGCATGTATGTGTGTGTGCGTGTGTGTGTGTGTGTGTGTGTATGTATGTATGCCTGTAATTCTCGACAACCATTCAGCGACTTCACACTTGGCGAGTGTAATGCTGAGGACCCAGGGAAGTGCAGTGTCGAGTGTCAAGTAGTTTGAAACCGTTTCAAACACGCACTTGACTAGTTCCCATAAACACTCAGTTTAGCGCTTAGCGTGTTAGCTCTTGTGTAGTGATCTATTCTTGTCCATAATGTACTGATATGAGACTAACATTTCATAATGTTATTCCCCTAATGCTACCTGCAGACACAGAATGGAAACCAAAGGTTTCATATACAAGCCACACACCTGATTCAGCTCTAGTAACGCCTCCCCTATTGTCCTCCACCCTCTGACCCGCCCAGCAACCCGGTGTACGCCAAGAAGACCAGCCCGTGTGCCGGCGGCGATGGCTACGTGACTCTGTGGAGGAACTACCTGATCCTCTGCTTCGGTGTGGCCAAGCCTAGCATCATGAGCCCCGGCCACCTGAGATCGTCTACGCCCGAGATCACCACGACAACCGGCACGGCCGACAGCGGCGGCGGCGTCCTCCATGATAACAAGGTACCGTTACCTCCCTCCCGCCTCCTCCTGCCCCGGAGGAGCCCGCGTTGTCCTCGTTCTCCTGCTCCTCCCCTGCGCAGTGTTTTGTCTGTCGTGTGGATCAGGTGTTAAGCTCACAGCCGTCTGATATTTGACCTCAGAGAGAGTGTCACGTTACACTCCCAAAGGAAGGGAACATGAAGCAGCCTGGACAGAAACACATGACAGAATGACATCATGCACTTCTCTGTTAACTTCTAGCTCTGTTAGAAATTAGACTGCACTTTGTAGCGATGATGTGTCATTATTATGAACTAATAACTATAATTACTATACAAGTATGATTGCTATAGCTACTCTGTACTCTGTCCAGGGATTTTTTAGAGACTCATAACAGGAGGGAGTTTTGGATGGTTCTGATTGGCCGGTCCAGTCATGTGACCTGTGTTTGATTATAATTTATTTCCTAGCAGGCCATAGGAAGTCCGTCCGTGGCCTGGCTCCTGAAGCAGCTGGCTCCACTGATGAGGGCAGAGAGCATCGAGCTGACAGAGTCTCTGGTCCTCAGCTTCGGCCGGACCAACTCCCTGGTCTTCAGGTAAAACAAGAAGACTCATGATAACAGAAATATACGGTGTATGAGCGTAATGGAAGTGATTTGAATAGCATTTAGGGAAACCTTTGAGTGTTCAGAACCAGTTTTAACTGGATGAAACAGGTTAGCTGGGCAGCTTTTTGAGTAGTATTTTAACTTGTCTTCGTTAATGAGACAAAAGCATTGACATGGAAGTGATCACACAATGTATTACTTTCCCAGTAATGAAAGTACATGCTGACCTGTATTTGTGTGGATTTAAAGGAGCTAAGCAGGATTATAGTTGAGCACAGTATTCTTGTCATTTCATGCCTCATCCTTTTTTTCCCCTGGAAAATATTTTAACCCAAATATGTTCAGTTTATAACCACAACAATCATGCTTTAATTTTTCTTCAATACTGTAGTGACTACTAGCCTTGGGTAGAAGTCATGGATCCTATGTTTACATGTGGATGTCTTTATACAGGGAACTGATGGAAGAGCTGCATCCCTTGATGAAGGAAGCCCTGGAACGAAGACCTGAGGTTGGTGGGCTGTTTTATGGCTGGCTGGCTCACTGGCTGGTTAGCTGACTAGTTAACTGACTGGCTGGTTAGCTAACAGGCTGGTTGGTGGGTGTGTTGGTTAGATGGGTGGTTTGTTGGTTTGGTAGTTGGGTGGTTCGTTGATTAGCGTGTTGGTTGATTGTCTGTTGCTGTGGTCGGTCAGTCAGCAGGTTGTTTATTTGTCATTTGTTATAGTAAAATGTCCCTTCTTGTTGACCCAGAACAAAAAACGTCGTGAGCGAAGAGACCTCCTGAGGCTCCAGCTGCTCCGGATCTTTGAGTTACTGGCGGACGCTGGCGTCATCAGTGACAGGTAACCTTATTCAACACGAACATCTCAACTCTCTAGCCTCCGTTGGCGTGTCGATCTCTCTCTCCAACGGTGTACGTCTGCTGCTGTGTTTGGTGTGAAACAGCACCAGCGGGGCGTTGGAGCGGGACACCCTGGCCCTGGGGGCCTTGTTCCTGGAGTACGTGGACATGACCCGCATGCTGCTGGAGGCCGAGAACGACAAAGACGCTGAGATCCTGAAAGACATCCGGGCCCACTTCAGCACCATGGTGGCCAACATGATACAGCGTGTCCCAGGTAGTGGAGCAGCAGGTTCACTGTTAGCTAACTGACGTTGTGTCTTTCAAACTTGGCTTCAGAACAGATTTCACTTCATTCATTGGACATTCCTTACGCAAATACATTATATAAAAACATACAAATTCAAACTAATGATATATTTTAATCTGGTGGTACGCAGCTGTTTGCGGTGAAAACACACCAGTCATTGCACTGTGTTGTATTTCAATTCGTATTCATGATGGGCTTGTAACAGACACAGTCCAGTCATGACCGTGCATTTCTGTCTACTCTTTGGGTCTATTACATTTTTGCATGTCATGTCATTTTTATATTCGATCATGTCGCAACAATTCTCACAGGCTAACCTTGCCATACAAATCACTGTCCTGACAGTGTTCTGTACTGTATTCTGTGAAAAGTATGTGCAGATTTTAAAACTCTCTCTGGGAGGAGGCTGTCTATTAAAGTCCATCAGTCTATTAGTGGAATGTCCCTGTGGGCCATTATGGGATTATGAATTATTAAAAACGGGCCCTCAATCTTTCCTGGCCTAGTGCTGCACACTGGAACAGAAGAACTTTAACATTGATCTCCATTTGGACACTTCCCACCGCGGAACGACTTCTAAAAATAGTCTGAATTAGAGAGAGAGTTCTAGAGCGGCTGGAAGTCTAGCTCACTCTGTGGCATGGGAAGCTCTCAGCAGCTCTCTCAGAAGGTAACCTGTCAAAGGCTGCGCCCGATAAGACTACATTAAAACATTTAAGATGAGGTCCAACTCGACTGTTTATTTAAGCCAACACTACATCTCCAGATATTATATATATATTTTTTTAGTGTACTGGATGTAGAGTGCCTATGACATATGGTGACATAGGTGTAGTGAGCAAGAGACTTGGGACTTTAGCGTTAGCGTACCTGGCTAGTCCTGGCTAGTTCTGCCAACTCATTCTCTCCTCATCCTCCTCTTCTTCTTCTCTCTCTAGTGCACCACAGACGCTTCCTGTTCCCCCAGCAGAGTCTTCGTCACCACCTCTTCATCCTCTTCAGCCAGTGGGCCGGCCCGTTCAGCATCATGTTCACCCCACTGGACCGCTACAGCGACAGGAACCACCAAATCACCAGATATCAGTATTGTGCCCTCAAGGTAAAACAAGCGCTCCCAATGGGGCCATCTTGGTTCTAAACACCAGCTGGGTGGTGGAGCCAGCTAGTGTTTAGAATCAAGGTGGAACCAAGATGGCCGCTATGAAACTAAGGCCCATTCACTCTTCTATGACCTTCTAAACCTATAGTAGTTTCCCATAAGGACTTGAAGGTCTTGATGCTTTACAACACATTACTAATACATAAAGCATTTATATTTGGCTACAATCAGTTCAATATAAAGTACAGATCAATTATATATTTGCTTTAACTGCTGTTGGCCTACTTTGTTTTGATGACTAAGCCAAAGTCTCATCATCTATTTTTAGCCCATGCCACAGCCTATACTTAGAGGTTAAACTCATTGCAATGGCGACACATAGCCCCTGTTAGCGCAGCAGTATATCATGTAGCTACGTGGAGACGCTGCTATCAGCTGTAAACAGCTTAGCTCATTAACTCAACAAAGCTACTGCATTTCTTGGTCCTGTTAAGTCCTGATGCCCATGTTTGGGTTTTAAGACAGTGCTTGTTTGTCCCATTACCCATAATTCCCAGGGTTGTTTTAGGAGTGTAATTATTATAGTTTGTTTAAGACTTTCAAGAGAATTTGCTCTTGACTACCCTGTTATCCGCGGCACAGAAGGAAACCAAAGGTCTTGAATTACAAAATAATGACATTGTACTTTTAAAACCCTTGCAAGAAATCAGTTAGGCAAACACGTTGTGTTTATTGAAATAAATCTTACTAGAGAGAATGTTTAGAATCGGCCAACAATTTCTATCCAGGTTGTTGGGACATTATGAATACATGCTTGATATTGATAATGTATTGATAATGTATTGATGAAGATAAACGTGCACAACTAACTAAAATAAATGTTGTCAAGCTTCTCCCTCCCTCCCTTCTCCCTGCCAGACATTCTCACGCTCTCCAGACCCTGGCTGCGTCTGAAATAGGATCGCTTCTGTCCATTTCAGATGTCCCCCCAAAAAAAAACATTCCCTCTCCCAGACGGAATAGTTTCCTGAAATAACCGTTTATCTTTTTCTAAATGTGTCTTTTTTTTATTCTCGTTTTCCTTCTCCCCTTCCAGGCGATGTCTGCCGTGCTGTGCTGTGGCCCGGCGTTTGATAACGTTGGCCTGTCTCCAGACGGGTACCTCTATAAGTGGCTGGATAACATACTGGCCTGCCAGGACCAGCGGGTAAGTGGCCAGTGATTCATCACGCCCGTTGTATTCAAACAAAGAACTGACCCAGAAACAACCCTCTGATCGCTTCGGATTCTGGGCCCGAATCGGATGAAAAAAAAAACACAAAAGCCGACCAGAAGTTTGTCATTGAGCGGCTGAAGGGTTGGCAGCCGGTGAAAGATAGCTGTTATGTGAGCGGTAATTTCATCATTTGGTCTTTTTATTTATCGAGGCACAAAGTGTAGCACGTTTCTTTGTGTGTTGCGTGTTTCGTTTATTCATTCTCCATAACAAGTCATGTTGATTTTCAGCTTGTGCCTCTGTGTTTATATTACATGGGTGTGGGGTGAATGGACGATATTAGCTTGGCATATCGCCCAGAACACAAGTTATTTGTCATCTTTCTGGCATGGCAAACCACATGATAGATTCCCCCCTACACCGCATAAAAACCAGGACACGCTTTTCAAACCAAAAAACCTTTATCTTTCCAAATGGGATGCATCCCTTAGAGAATCTCCCTTTGTGAACTGTGTCAACCTTTGATTAACAGAATCAAACATGGCCGCTGTAAGGGACACAAGAGACCAACTGAAGCCACTAGTCGCTCTGAAGCCATGCCGCGCTCCCTCGCTTCCTAAATCTGCTGATGTCCTCCACAATCACCATTGAACCCACTGACCCAATTCATTGGAGCTGTCTGATGAGGCTTCTGACCAAGGATGCATCAGTGTATATCCTACACAGGAAGTACTTTTCTGTAGGATACACTGATGTATGCATAGAGTATAGACATACACCCGTTGATTATCCTTCATTTTCACATTTTTGTATATGTTGTATATATTTATTTAATCATCCATTTTCTATATCCATGTTGTGTTAAGTGAGTGCAACACTGTGTTGTTGTGTTTGCATGTTTTTGTCGTGGACCCCAGGAATACAATCTGGTTGCTAAGGCACCAACTAATGGGGTGAAGCTTTGTGATTGGCCCAGGTCATCCGTCACTATAGGATATAGTGAGCACAGCCATAGTCCTGTGTTGTGTTTGGCTTCAGGTACACCAGCTAGGCTGTGAGGTGGTCATCCTGCTACTGGAGCTCAACGCCCAGCAGGTGCACCTCTTCAACTGGGCTGTGGACCGCTGCTACACCGGCTCCTACCAGCTGGGCTCCGGCTGCTTCAAGGCCATCGCCACCGTCTGTGGAAGCAGGTGCAGTATTCCATCTGTCCTCACATTACAGAAGTCATGGTTTATTGTGTATTTGTGTTCTTGAGGTCAATGGGGCAATTTTGTGATTTTCGGACAATTTTAAAATGTTAATCGTCCTGACAAAGGTTGACAATTGATTGTAAATCTCCTCCTTTCCTCCTGGAGGCTCTGAAGGCTCTGGTCAACCGACTTAGAGCTCCAGACCTCCACCTCAGCTGATCCTCTTAAAGGGGAACTTACCTTTTTACCTTTCCCTCATGTTGCACCCAGATCTCCTACTTTTGTCCGCCTGATTACGTGAATCTTACCGACTCCAAAAGTCAAATGATTTAGCATCTGTGCTGAGCTGCGCCCCAGAGACACAGAGACCATCGGCAACAACTGCAGGCGTTTTTCACACTATATCCCTAATGAGGCTAGATAGAGATAAGGTTCACTCTGTATCCCTAATAGATAGATAGAGATAAGGTTCACTCTGTATCCCCAATGCGGCTAGATAGAGATAAGGTTCACACTGTATCCCTAATGAGGCTAGATAGAGATAAGGTTCACACTGTATCCCTAATGAGGCTAGATAGAGATAAGGTTCACTCTGTATCCCTAATAGATAGATAGAGATAAGGTTCACTCTGTATCCCTAATGCGGCTAGATAGAGATAAGGTTCACACTGTATCCCTAATGAGGCTAGATAGAGATAAGGTTCACACTGTATCCCTAATGAGGCTAGATAGAGATAAGGTTCACTCTGTATCCCTAATAGATAGATAGAGATAAGGTTCACTCTGTATCCCTAATAGATAGATAGAGATAAGGTTCACTCTGTATCCCTAATGCAGAGAGATAGAGATATAGAAGATATCCCATTTAAGGAGCTCGCCATTTATTCCAGATCGGACTTCCCGTCTTTGTTTCACTGATCTCTAGGAAGGAGTCCACACCCTTTGCCACGATCCTCGAGAAGACCCCTCTCACACACACAAGCCATGTGTGTGTATCGTGGTGTGAGTGTAATGTATACATATCCCTCCCTTCCCAGGAACTACCCGTGTGACTTAGTGACACTGCTGAACCTGGTCCTCTTCAAAGCATCTGACTCCAGTCGGGAAATCTATGAGATTTCCATGCAGCTAATGCAGGTAAAGAACTCAGACCAGACCTGAGACCAGACCAGACCAGGCCACAAACCTCTGCTTGGATTACCCCCAATTTGTTTTTAACTGACGTATGTCCCCTTTCTTGTTTTCCGTCTCGCCAGATTCTTGAAGCTAAGCTGTCTGCGTACTCTAAGAGGATTGGGGATCAGAAGCCGAGCAGTATTCTCTATGGCACCCATGGGTCCCTTCCTCCTCTCTACAGCGTCTCTCTAGTCCAGCTCTCCTGCCAGCTGGCCAGGATGTACCCTGAACTCACCCTTCCACTGTTCTCAGGTGACCATGCAAGTCAATTCCCAATAGTTTCCCAATTTGAAACATAGAAATCGCCTCCCACTGTTCAGTCACTGTTACTATGACAACCCATTGGAACAAAAAAACGTATATTTCCTAATATCCCCTCCACTGTTTAAGCTCCATCAATATTAAAGTAATACTGTGACAAAGCCAACAATATTTATGTGAAGATCCATAGATGACCACCAAGATCCCTCAGTGATATTAACCTCTCTCTCTCTCTCTCTCTCTCTCTCTCTCTCTCTCTCCCCCTCCCCCCCCCCTCTCTCTCTCTCTCTCTCTCTCTCTTACCTTACTGTTACCATCTAACCTTTCTCTCTCTCTCTCTCTCTCTCTCTCTCTCACCTTACTGTTACCATCCAACATCTCTCTCTCTCTCTCTTACCTTA
>OMKP01084681.1:0-11734 GCA_900302375.1 Bathygadus melanobranchus | reverse complement strand
GGGGGGGGGGCGGGGGAAATGTGTTTTTGGAGCGTTCACAAATCACGCACAAGACTCGGCGCTCGATGACCGCGACCGCCGCGCTACTCTTGTTTTGTCCCGGACGTCCGCGCGTTCCTCCGTCCGTCCGTCCGCAGCTATCAAAGATGACGCCTCCTTCCTTTTAATCTCCGCCCCCATTCCTACCTGCCCGCCGCCAGACAAAAAGGTCAGCCCGTTGCATGTTATTGCGCGCAGACGACAGCTGTTACCGGCGCACTATTGCACCTCTCCTCCTTCTTTACCGCTGATCTATGCCTCTTCAATTCCTATATAATCATATGGTGGCTACAGTCCGTTTGTTTCATTCTAATATCCAAGCACTAATGTGCGTTGGATTAGACTACACGCAAAAGATGACTAAAATAATATGAATCACATACCAACATACCAACTCAAACCCAATATGCCTGTCAAAGGTGTAAGATTTGGCCAGTCCTCCACACTCCAAAGAAATAGGAGGCAGCATATTAGGCCTATACCAGAAAGGTGTGGTGTCCACCCATGTGTGTGTGTGCGTGTGTGTGTGTGAGCTTGGAGCTTATACTTCCCTCCAAATAGGTGCCGCAGTGGGTTCACATCCCTGAACAAGGAAATGCAGTCCCTCCCAAAGGTCTTTGGCAATCCCTCCTGAGGTTCAAAGTGGTATTATGAGATGGTATGGGCCGGCACTAGCTGGGCTAGCTGCTGCTATTTCTTAACATTCTGTTGATAACTGTAGTTTGTGTATTCTGTCGTCGAATGTTTTAAACTGATAATCTCACGCGTTGCACGTTTAAGGGTGGTCATTTATTCATGAGAAAAATGACGCTTCAATTCAAAGCTGAGTTCTGTTTTTCAGAGCGACGGTGAATTTGACTTCATCGGCACAATGGCCGCCCGCACAACGTGCATAATTGATTTTGCGACGTGTGCAGACTGCTGTGTGACAGCTCAAAGTTTTGTAGCCGAAACACATGAAGAAACAGGCTATCAGGAGTGTGCGTGAGGCGACAAGATGCGGTATTTAGTCCCCCGGGCCAAACCACCAGCAGCTGTACACACACACACACACACACACATACACACACACACATTCACACATACACACACATACATGCGTGCAGAGACACACACACACACACACAGTCAAACACACACACATGAGAGCACCCACACACACATACGTGCGTGCAGAAACGCACACACACATGCACACACACACACACACACATGTGCGCACCCACACACACATACATGCGTGCAGACACGCACACACACACACACACACACGGTCAAACACACACACACGGTCAAACACACACACACACACGGTCAAACACAACTCTTAACAATCAAACATATACTCGCCCCTCTTTAATTTCCACTCAAATCGATGAACTGCCAAACTTGGAGACGTACTATATGAAATCAACCAGAAACACACACACACACACACACACACACAAGACATAAATTAATTTAGAAGTGTGTTAGTGTGTCGTTGAGAGGACATTTTGTCCTATAAAAGTTCAGGCAGGTTGTATCTTTAATGCGGTAGACAGCTAGGGTGTTGAATAATGAATACAGTGGGAACTGCTTGAGCAAGGAGTAACACTGGCTGAGGCTGAGTTCATACACCGTCGCTGTATGAATGTGTGTATGAATGTGTGTATGAATGTGTGTATGAATGTGTGTATGAATGTGTGTATGAATGTGTGTATGAATGTGTGTATGAATGTGTGTATGAATGAGCTAATGTGAGGCAATATTGTGAAGCACTTTGGATAAAAGCGCTATATACATGCAATCCATTTATATTGATTAACAACAATAATCACCAACAATAACTTTTACATTTAGAAAAGTGATGAAGGAACTGCATGTAAGCCCAAAGACATGGGATAAAGAAAGGGTGAGGTAGACAGAGAGAGAGAGAGAGAAAGAGGGAGGAGGACAGACCAGCGCGGGGCCATGGACACAGACAGAGCCTTCTCCTCAGAGGTTCATAGAGGGGCTATTGACGCTAGGATTGTGGCATCCTCGGCCTTGCCAAATCTGGTGCCCGACTCAATGGTCGTTTCACATAATGAACAGTTTGGGAACGAGTGAACCGACCGAACGGGTGCACGGTTAAATGGTGGGAAACAGATGGGAGGAGGCCAAGAGACCAAAGGAAGGGTTTGTATTTTCGCCCCACAACAGACCCTCAAGAGCCCGTAAGAGCGTGTTTGGCTCTTCTGGACTCCGCATCTGATCTGGAGCGAAGGAAGACCTTAGCTGGAGGAAATCAGTCTAATGGATTCTCATAGATTTCACTCCACAGAGAGCTAAGGAGCCTGCTCTGTGTTATATTATGTAATATTAATCAGAGACGGGAGGTTTTATTCATTTTGCACACACACACAGAACAGGAAACAAATGTCCTCAGAAAAAGCCCTTACTGCCTCTTTTTGAGGGGAATGAGGAGGAGCAAAGAGGAGAGAATCTATTGCAATATGCCGATCTATAAATCTGCAATCCTCACCCTTTTACATCAAGTGTGAGCATGTTCAGATGTATGCATATGAAAGTATGCGTGTGTTTGCGTGTGTGTGTGTGTGTGTGTGTTGGAGCATGCATGATGTTACATGTTAAGGTAGATGTGTAGTGTGTGTGATTGATGGCTAGTCATCGTCCGAGCCCCAGCAAAGCCACCTATTTGGCAGAGACGACCACTGGAGCCCAATGTGTTGCTCCGACGACGACCAGGACACAGGTAGATCATAACAAACCAGTTCATTGGCGAGTTGGTAAAGTGTTAAAGGCAGAGCAGGTGTTACCTGCTGACATGTCCGAGCTCTCTCCCAAGTGTGTGTTGATAGCTGGTTGATCCTGTGTGCCTTGATCACACAATGCACCACAGGTGTGCAGCCTCACCGAGCCCCAGAGTGCCCAGAGTAGAAACCATCATCAACCACACACACACTCCACAGTAGGGATGCAGAGGGACAGAAGGCGATTCCTATTCCTCTCACATATCGTCGCTTGACAGCCTGACCTCACTCTTATGTAAATAGCCTGCACGTACAGGCAGCTTCTGAAACAGAGCTTTCCTCCAAACACAAGAGACATGTGCACATCCCCACTTGCACATGCTCTCTCGCTCTTTCCCTCTAACTATCTTACTTGCTCCCTCCCATGTGTCGGTGTCCTTCTGTGCTAGAATGAAAGTCTTTGTGCAAGGATTTCTCTGCTAAACATACATGTGAATCTTTGGTGCTTGTTTGTATACATTCCAAAAGTGTATTGGTGTGTACCGTATGTGCCTGTTGTGTGAGTATATTTCTGTGTGTGTATACGCATACACATATTAGCTCTCTGCACTGTACAACGTAATCCACAATGAAGTCAGCTCTTTTTGACAAATCCCCACAATACCTCATCAGCTTATCCTCAATATCTGCTACTCTCTTTACAATGAAATAGTCCTTTGACTAAAATGTTGGCAGAATATCGGAAAAGATTGTAGGTAGGAGAATGTAATACGCGGACAGAGTGTTGCTGGCAGGTGAAGCTTGTGAGGCGGATCAGGGCTATGCTCCGTTAAACAAAATGATTTCCATCGCTTGTGTCTTTCCACCAGGGATGATCCTTAATTGTAAAACAACCAAGTTAGTTCAAAGCCCTAATCCCCTGAGTGATGGCCATGCTCTCTCTCTCCTCTCCAGTTTTCTTCATACTATCTTTACATTTGAGTCATCCACACTGCCTGTCTGCCGAGTCCAACATGTTTCGCATACAAGTGTCGTAAGCTCTCCTCTGCTCACCTCTGATCGTCACTTTCTTTGCGTACTCCAGAAAATAGGTCGCTGGGAACAAGGAGGAGTAAGTAAGACCAAATATATACGCCAAAATAACCCCGCCCGGCAGCAGGTTAGAAAGAACAGTGCCGGTCAATAATTACATTTGTCAGCTCAACCATCAAAGAAACTCCACTTCAACTCCTGCTTAGACATTATTTTAGGACTGCAGCCAAAGGAGTATTTAGTACTGGCCTGGAATTCTCCGTCACACAGTCCTCTACATGAGGCTCAAGGTTGCGCGCTGAAAAGGGGAACAGGTTGGGCCGTGCCCGCTCAAAGAAACATCGTTTTGACGCAGCCTGTTTTGACGGGATTCCCTTCACAAGCACATATATGACACGTCAGCCAATGAGAGCATTCAAAATACTAGAGCCATTGTCCTTCTTTGTATTTTGTGTGCGATGTCTTCGGTGCACCATACCGGTCCACTCATTACCAGGCAGTCTGGTTCAAATCTTTGTTGTCACACTAAGAGCAACGGATCGATAGAGTTCCATTTAGGGCTGGCCCTAATATCAATTTGCTGCTGTCCTTTTGCAAGGACGCCGCTGTTTGCTTTAGCTTAATGTGCAAATTGAGGCAATCATCAACAAATACATATCCAGTCTTTTGAGGACTTGAGTTTACATATGAACACAAGCTAAGCTCTACCCGAGTGCTTTGAGCATAGATGATTGATTAGCATGTGTTTGTGTGTTTGTGTATGTGTGCGTCTGCAAATGTAAGTCCATAGGTAATGCAACACAAAATCAATGGATCAATAATCCTTTCATCTCCGTCCACATTGCCTCCAACAATCCCCCGCCTGTCGACAAATATTCAAGCAGATGGACACTTCCCCTTTCTGCATTTATATGACCAACACATTTCCTACTTGTCATGTATATCATAGTGTCCTGAGAAACAGATTGTAGGCAGCCATACCCCCACTGGAAGCTGCAAAGGGCACGCATGGGTGAGGAACACATATGACCATACAGATCAAACATATTACATGCATGCTAGCACATTCTGCCAGCCATAAACGGAGTGGAACTAGCATGGTTACTAGCATCTATATCAGATCTGCTCCACACACTCTCAGATATGTTCACGCCATTGAGACCATTAAGAATGACTTTAGAGGTGTTTATTTTATGGAACCTAAAATCCCAATTGTCCTTTCTTCTGTATAATTCATGCATTTAAGATTGAAGACACATTCATGGCCCACTCTAATGCTGATGAAGGAGCATATCTTGAATGGATTTAAAACATATAAAGATTACACTATCAATCGTATTTGCTTAGCACTGACAGTCCTATAAACATGTCCTACTGTGTTTGCAGCAGTAATGCTGGGACTACCAATTCAATTCCATGATTTTATGCATATGAGAATCAATAAAAACAAGCATATAGGCATCGGCCCTGTTAAACATTTGTTTCCAAATGCACATGTGTATACAATGAGATGAGGTTAGATGTTTTCTGTTACAGTGCCTCTCTCCGGTGGGAGGCTTCTCAGTCGGTCCATGGCAGGACATCAAATAAATGGTAGTAGGCTAGTGAGGTCTCTTGTGTTGGCATCGATCAGACCCCCCCCCAGTCTCACAGACTCTATTGGTGTCCACACATATGTGTGTATATGTGTATATGTATGTGCATGTGCTTTATGATTCAAAAAACAAATCCCCTTTCCTCCCATGGAGTGTAAACACATCCTCCTCCATGGCATTTGCTTAATCATGCTGACATGAACATTCATATTAGATTCCCAGAGACAACACTAATTAAATTCCACAGAGAGAGAGCTGTTATGAGCAGCTGTTTGTTTGTTGTTTGTAGCCTATATAAACACATAGTGTGTTGCATTGGTATGGGGTCATAAGGAGATATAATAAAGACCATCTTATGCAAATCAATACCGAGGGCGGGTGCAGATAGAGACTGTCGATGATTTATAATGATCATTAAAGGCTTGACTACAACAATGGCCCTAATCAGACTTTTATTTGATGTCCAGTTGATTGAGATGTTGATGTATTTATATTTGTCCTCTGATCATATTTTAGAGCAAATAAACCTACACAAAAAAGGTTATATGTAATATACATATATATATGTAGCCAAATAGCTAATAATGTGTGGCTACGGCCATGTTGTGGTTCGTATACAGGCCTATGGTCCTGGGCTGGGTGATCCATATATCTCCTGATGTGTGACAAACCACTTTCATCATTCAATGTTATTCCAGAAATACTGTTCCCCTTCAGGCAGAGTAAATGAAAGGGGAATTGGGCAGGGCACAGGCTATAGGAGAAAGTGAACGTGACTGATACTAACTGATGCACAGCCAACTTCATCTCAAGGGATGGAGATGTCAGAATGCAGCCTAATTATAAGATTTAGCTATTTATTTACTTCATTATGTCGTTTTTCATTCCACTAATAACGCGATGGTTTATGTAAGCGAATATGCCATTTCTTTTAGAAGTAGCTGAACGTTTAAATAACACGAATATAACATTGTCTCACTGAAAAAGCTCAGAAGTTAAACAACTATATGTATTATAGGTCGGAAAGATCCTTTTATTATTCTATCGCTTCTGAATAACGTTGACGTGAACATGGCGCCCCCGTGTGGTTACACGGAACAGTTATTTTTTTTTACATATTGTAGCCTATGCTTCATTTTACGATCATTTTTAAATCAATTGCATGTTCATTGTTGTTTGTTCGATGCGACGACGCCGAAACGTCCATTTACCTGAGTTGACAACATATTTACAAAAGGTTAAGTCGTCTATCGCCGGGAGGCGCTGTTGTAAATACAGACAGCTTGAACTCGCCTCGCCGAGGCCGGAAGCGTGGCTGTTGTGCTTCCGGAATTGAATCCTTACAGCGGTGGCACAACGATGGCTAGCGGTCCAGGGAAACAGGGCAGCAAAGTTGTTTCTAAAACGGCGACGGGCGGCGCGGGGGCCGCCGGGGCCCCCGGAGGTCCCCCGGTCATCCCCCTTGCCTCGCCGCTCATGGGGAAGAAAAAGAAGCCGTTCTTGGGGATGCCAGCTCCGCTTGGCTACGTACCCGGGCTCGGCAGAGGGTAGGTTTGCCCTCGCAATGCTGAATTACAGCCTGCAGCTAGCATGCTAACCAGCTAATTTACATGTTGTTATTATTATTATTGTTGTTGTTGTAACCCTGTTAGTGATTAACGTGCAGCATGCATATTGGTAATTTACTGGAAATATGAACGCACACGTGGATAGCATGTACACGTCTAATGGTAACTGTTTGAAGGTAATTGATCTCACTCAACAGAAGTAGTCCACTGCCTTTTAAAGTGTCCACTAACTAGACTGAGTTGTATCTATCGATCCTCTTCAGTGCTACTGGCTTTACCACCCGGTCCGATATTGGTCCCGCCCGGGATGCCAATGACCCGGTAGATGACCGCCATGCGCCCCCGGGAAAGAGGACGGTTGGGGACCAGATGAAAAAGAACCAGGAAGAGGACGAGGAAGATTTGAACGACACCAATTATGACGAGGTTGGTATACATTGTATATTGTATTCCACCCCTGTACATTACCACACATTTCAAATTCTTGTACATTTTTTTTATTTAAATTTGTTATTTATATTGTATTGCTAGGTTAAATGCTATGCACCGTGGATGAGAGGGAAACGCAATTTCAGCCCTCTGTATGTCTGTACATATATTGGTCTGACAATAAAGCTGACTTTGACTTTGATACCTCTTATAGTTGCTGTGGTGCTGAATGTGAAAATGGGCCGTGTTTTCAATGGTGACTTATCCTCTTGTCGGACATGTTGTGTGCTAATGACGACATGTATGAATGTCTTGTTTCCTGTAGTTTAACGGTTATGCGGGTAGCCTGTTCTCCAGTGGGCCCTACGAGAAGGACGACGAAGAGGCCGATGCAATATATGCCGCACTGGACAAAAGAATGGACGAGAGGCGCAAAGAGAGGAGGTGAGACTGATATCTACAAAAACATTTTTTTTGTAAAACATGGTTTCCATAATGCTGTCCTACCTTCGTCCAGCTGGGTCTTCTGTTTAAAAAGTTTGCTACGATTTACAGGGAGCTGCGTGAGAAGGAGGAGATTGAGAAATACCGTATGGAGCGACCAAAGATCCAGCAGCAGTTTTCAGATCTAAAGGTACAACACCTGCAAGTAAAATGAACCACATCATATATGGCTAGCACGGACGTCCTATTTCAGGGAGGTGGAGTCACTTCATCCACAGTGTCAGATTTTGGTGCCCATGCTATGTAGATTAAGATGGGGGCAAAGTAGCCGAGGGGTTTTTGAATCCCGGCCGAAAGGTTCTGGGTTCGAAGCCAGATGTTAACCTGTGGCCGAGAGGCCTTACCCTTTCCTGCTCATTAATGACATCTATGTCAAAGAAGAAGCCTTCGATAAAAGTGTCTGCTAAATGGCTAAATAGTAGTAGTAAAGTGTAATATTTGTGTGTATCTCAATTTAATTGCACTTTACTGTCCTGTTTTTGCATGTTACTGTCCTTGTTTTGAAGTTTGTTCCACCAGCCTAACTGTGTGGTGATACAATAATTGTGAGCTTGATCTCTAGCACCGCTTTAAGGTCCCTCAACCTTCTCCTTATCTTCTCACCGTCTCATTCGCCATCTCTTCCTTCTCCTCCTCCTCCTCCTCATCTTCTCACCGCAGAGGAAGCTGGCAGAGGTGTCCGAGGAGGATTGGCTGAGCATCCCGGAGGTGGGCGACGCCAGAAACAAACGCCAGAGGAACCCGCGCCACGAGAAGCTGACGCCGATGCCGGACAGCTTCTTCTCCAAGCACCTTCAGTCTGGCGAAAACCACACCACCGTGGACCCACTGCAGGGGGTACGTGTGAGCACACACGCTTGTATCGCATCGTGCCTGTTCAACGGTGTACCTGTGTGTAGTAACTGCGCACACCAGCAGGAGTCAGGCTTTCCCTCTGCAGAATGTTGATTTAAGTACTGTTTCAACCCTTTTCTTGTTTGCTCACCATTTAACAAGCCCCACAGGCTAACATGGAACATCTTGTATATATTATTTGAATCAGCCTTCCTGCATAATTAATACAATTTACCATTTTTCCAAAGGCCTTCCTTTTCTCCCCATCAAATGATGTCTATTATGTAAGCTGCGCGTCTCCCATTAATGTTGCATGCTCTTTCCCCACCAGCTGGGCGGTTTGAACACCCCCTACCCGGGCAGCATGACGCCCGGAACTGGGGAGTTAGACATGAGGAAGATCGGCCAGGCCAGGAACACACTCATGGACATGAGGCTCAGCCAGGTAACCTATGTACATTTTCCCATTAGCCACCTCTATTGTCGAGTGAGTTGTAGCTACAGATAAGTTACTGTCTAAGGGGGCAAAAGTGGACCAGAATAAATTCTCTGGATGGATTGACATAGCTTGTCCTTACATAGTGTAAGAAAAGGCCGTCATGTGACGTGCAAAAATGACACATGGGGGGGGGATACAGTGTCTTTCATACTCAGTGTCTGTTTCTAATCCACAGGTGTCTGACTCAGTCAGTGGACAGACGGTGGTGGATCCCAAAGGGTATCTGACGGACCTCAACTCCATGATCCCCACCCACGGAGGAGACATCAGGTGAGGACGAACACTGCCGTCTAAGGGGGGGGGTGTCCGGGAGGTGGATGACGGAGTGACTCGACAAAGGAAGCAAGCGATTACATGGAAAGCATGAATGTTTCATTGTTATCGCAGTGCTTCTACCTACTTCTAAGATTTCAGGGGCAAATTGATTTGGGTTGTTAACGTTTAGCTGGTTGCATGTATATTTTCCCACAATGCAACACATTTAAGGAACAATACAATACAATCCCCAGCCCCATCGAAATGTCCACAGCGGGCATAATTTGTGTGTGTAATGGCGTCCTCCCATCCTCCAGTGACATCAAGAAGGCCCGTCTGCTGCTGAAATCGGTGCGGGAGACCAACCCCCACCACCCCCCCGCCTGGATCGCCTCTGCCAGGCTGGAGGAGGTGACCGGCAAGCTGCAGGTGGCCCGCAACCTCATCATGAAGGGCACGGAGATGTGCCCCAAGGTGAGCAAGGACAGCTCGAGGACATCCGTAATTCACGCTGCTTAGTGCTTACGCCGCTACAGATGGATGTTTTTCTATTAAATAAATAAATAGATATTCAGTTTATTTTTCGGTCGGGTGGTTTTAATGACTGATGACAGTGGATCCTCAGGCTAGACCGGTTGAGAACCACTGTTGTATCAGACTCATGGCTTTGATGACTGTTTTGTGTTTTGTTGTCTTAGTGGACTATATATTACTATGTTTCTTTGGTTAAACGACAAGTGTTTTACAGTGAATCATTTACAGTTGAATGTAGAATACAATCTGCAGCAGCCAGAAAGAGAGCTATCTTGATTCGTGTGACCTTTGCCCCCAACTGCTTCTCATGCACAGATGAGAATGTACATTTCGGGAATGTATTCATACGAATAGGTAGGGTTGAAGGGAATCTCTGGACAAATATCGGCATAACGTGTGCTTGGATGCACACACGGTGGCATGCACAACGATTGTGGCGTTTACATGAAAAGAAGGACAATCTTTGTTCTTTGTGACAACACGTCTGAAATCCTCTTTACAATTCAAACAAGTGACGAAACATCACCCAGCGTTCGACGGGTGTATCGATCACAACACGTCGAGTGCCGTTGTCAATGTGTGACCACTATCCGCCCTCTCCGCATGTCCCAGAGCGAGGACGTGTGGCTGGAGGCTGCTAGGCTCCAGCCGGGGGACACGGCCAAGGCGGTGGTGGCCCAGGCGGTACGCCACCTGCCGGGCTCGGTGCGGATCTACATCAGAGCTGCCGAGCTGGAGACGGACGCCAGGGCCAAGAAGCGAGTACTCAGGAAGGGTGAGTCCCCTTTAAAAAAACCAACAAAGAAACACTGAGTCAACCTGATGATACGAGTATTGTGGAAGCAGAGAATCGCAGTACTCTCCTGGATCTTTTTTTTAGTGGGGTTGTAGTTTGAAATTCAGGGGGATCATGGGTTGGCACTTCCTGTTATGTCACTCCATCTGACCTCACTTCTACGCGCTGGCCATATAACCCCGGTTGGTAGGAGCAATCAAAAGATTGCAAACATCTTCGTTGAAATATGACCTGGTCACATGATCATGAGCTCATTACCTGATTCCAAATACTCTGTATATGCAAACAGGCTGAATAGAAAGCCGGATGAATGAAACGCTGTTTGACTGCCAAGAGAAGGTCACTAATATGCCCTGTGAGTGAGAGTGAACGGGTCTGAATCTGTCTTTTGTCACCCAAATGAATCCACCCATGCCTCAGTCTCTGCCAAAACACCACCAAATTCTGCCAGGGTTAGTGACTGGGGTTCAACACACCAGCGGGCAGTTCCCAACTCTATTCCCCAGCGGCAGAGATGGACATTGGGCTTCCTCTGAAGTAGAGTGTCCTCTACATGTCCCCATCTGCTCCCTGCTCGGCTCCTTAAGATATGCTTATTTTAGTACTAACCTCCAAAACCATCCAGGTTTTTCCAAACCAAACTGTCTGTTTGTCCCCTTATCACCCCCCAACCTCCCATGCTGAGGACTGAAGACATTCATACCCCGGCGGCAGGGTCAACCATGCAAGGCAACAGCCAGCTCGTCGGGAGAAGTTAGGGTTAGGTGTCTTGCTCAGGGACACCTTGACACTTAGCTAGGGGGAGCCGGGGATCAGACTAGCAACCTTCAGGTTGCCAGACAACCGCTCTACCTCCTGAGCTACTGCCACCCCAAGTTCCTTTATTTATTATATATGGATAGAACAAGTCACCT
>OMKP01084672.1:0-11111 GCA_900302375.1 Bathygadus melanobranchus | reverse complement strand
CCTCGCGGCTTAAACAATGACGCGGCTAATTTATGGATTTTTTCCCCGCTTTCACAAGCTTCATGCGGCAAAAAAACACATTATGTGACGGTGCTCAGTTTTCGAGTTGGGGTTTCGAAAGGCTGGACTGCTGCGTGTTGAAGAGGGCAGCATGAGCTCAGCGGGGAATTTGCCTCCGGATGAACAACAAACAATGAAACAATGAAAACGATCCAACGTCGGATGAAGCGATTCTGAGGCTATTCAACTCCGACACCGCAGGAGATGACTTCAGTGGTTTCAGTGCGCAGGAGGAGGAAGATAGTGACTAATGGCTTTCTTGGTAGGCTACTGTTTACCGCTAATTTTTTATTTTTGTTACAAACCGTGTTTCGTTAAAGCCTGTGTAAAGTTCATTTGTTTCAATGTACCGGTAGGCACCTGCGGCTTATAGACATGTGCGGCTTATTTATGTTCAAAATAATTATTTTGTAAAAATTCAGTGGGTGCGGCTTATATTCAGGTGCACTTAATAGTCCGGAAATTACGGTAAATCCAAGGCCTATGAACAAACAGTTTGAACTGGCATTTACTATAAAAACAGAACGTTTGTATTCTTTTTGCAATAACTATTAGTCAAAGGGGCTAAGAAAGTGTTGCAATGAGAGTCAAAGCATTCAGTAATCGACAGCTACAAACATCTTTTCTTTTGCGCGATGTTTTTAAACCTACCTTGACGCTGCGGAACAGGTCTTTCTCCCTCACTGTGGCCTCCCTGGCTTTCATGAAGCTGAAGACTGCAGTGCGAGCCGCTGGAACACACCCAGGATACGTGTACATATGGTAAATGGATTGCATTTTTTTAAATAGCGCTACCCTCACATTCACCCATTCATACAACGGCTGTGGTGTCAACCATGCAAGGCAACAACCAGCTTGTCGGTAGCAGATAGGGTTAGGTGTCTTGCTCGGGGACACTTAGCTAGGGGGAGCCAGGGATCGAACCAGCAACCGCTCTGCTGCCCTTATACATGCAAGTTCAAGAATCAGAAAGTGAGCCCTACCTTTTCCTTTCTTTTGAGTGCCTGGTGTCAATTTCACCTTATGCCTGCAGACAAACAACCAAATGATTATAAAATCAATTTAAGCATTTCCCCAGCGAGAAAATGTCCGGTAGAGGTTGTCAGAGGTTTGACATACTTGTAGTTGGAGAGAGCGGTGTAGGGTGCGCAGACGGGCACAGCGAACAGCAGCACGTCCTCGGCGTGGGGCTGGCCTGTCAGAGAGGTGAGCAGGTTCTCTGCTTCCTGGTGACATAGGAAACACGAGTACACATACAGAGAGCGAGAGAGAGTCAAACACGACACCTGACGCCATTACATGAAGGTCAATCTACCCGCCTAAAAAAACATTCCACATTGACCAGAGTACAACAATATTAACCATGTCATCCATCATGCTTTCAGTCTGTTTGACTTAAGGATCGTGACAGACAGGACACCCACCTCTGCTCCAGGGTTGTCCTGGTCCAGCTCCTCTTCCTGCAAGAGTGACAACACTCATTTTTAATTCATAATTTTCCGTTTAGGACGGCTAGCAGAACGCCTCTTAATGTCACTGATAGCCTTCAACACATTTTAATCGAGTCAAGGATTTTGAAGGACTGGGTGTCATCGCTCACCTTGTCCTCTTGTTCGGCGACGACAGCCCCCGGCTCTCCCGGCTCCTCCCCCTCGTCCAACACTTCTGCCGGCAACGCTGGGGTGCGGGGTTTCTGAGGCGGTTTCTGAGGAGCTTTTCGGACCGGCTCGTCTTTCCCTTTCTTCCCTTTCTTTCCTTTCTCCTTCTCTTTCTCCTCCTTGGCAGAGCCGGCAGACTAGGGGAGACCAACGGTAATCAAGTACACACATCGCATCACCTGGAATTGTATGATTTAGTACAGTAAATGTGTTACATATCGCACATTCCACTTAAAATTACAATGTGTAGATACATTTGGCCGTTGCTTTCAAAATGGCTGTGTTGGCTCTCACCCCCAGCAGCTTCATCCTCAGCTCCTTGTCCTCTTCGTCCTGGTCCCTGTACTTCTCCTTGATTTTCTTCAACTTGTTCTGAAAAGCAAAACAAAAGGGAGGAACAACAAATTCTTGTTACTTCCAATATTGTGATTCCACTTCCAGCCATCTGAAGGACATGGAAAAACCCCAAAGAAGTCACAGTACTCGCTATTAAATGCGAGAAGAAACCACACAGGCTTTTTCAAATCATCGTCAGTTCTACTTGTTGACGAGCAATCGCTTCACTAGGACTTCTTAATGTTTCTCTGACCTTTTGACCCCTCTTTGGGGGTTGCTGGGAGACTGCTGCAGCTCCTCCTCCTCCTCCCTTACTTCCCTGGCTGGCGGCCGGGACGGCAGACGAGCTGCCAGTCTTCCTCTCCTCCTCTCCCTCAGCCTCCCCATCCTTCTGCTTCTTCTTCTTCTCCTCCCTGATGGCAGACAGAGAGAAAACAAACACTTTAACCTAACGACCCCTGGTGGTAAACCTCTGTTTCTAAAGCTGAATCTGACACATGAGGAATTACAAATGACAGGTTAATAAAAATGCCTATATAATATTGACAAGCTGAGAATAAGGAGTGCTAAATCATTACTTGATTAATCACTCGACAGAAAATGTATAGATTAGTCAATCATGTAAAAACACAGCTTTGGGGTTACAAATGCAAATTGGTTTGCAGTTAGTTACCATTAATATGTTCCAATACTTAATCCCAAACAGATGAATAATTGACAGTGATAAAAGTTGTTAGTTACAGCCCTTCTATAGTAAAGCCAGGAGGGTATAGGACTTGGAAGCAGGGCATGGTCAGTGCTCATGCATCATGGTTAATTGGCCGTGTTCAGTGTCCCCTTTCTGTTCCATTAGCTCACCTTCTCTGCTTGGCGGTCATGTGTTTTCTCCCCTGGGTGTCCGCATCAACCTGGAGACAAGCGTTCAGCTAAAGACGTCAGATAAACTCATGCTACTGTGACGGTGCCATCAAATGCAGGATTTGAAAGTACGTTAGGTACAAGCGAAACGTGTTTAGGTGTTTATGACGGAGGTGAAAAGGTCACCTGGGAGGTCTCTTCTTTTTTGAAGCCGGCATTTGGAGCAGGCCTGGCAGGGACAACAATGTAACAAATGTGTCATAACGGAGAATGTCCAAAGCGACTTGCATTGAATTCAGATACATCACATTACTTGACATCGTAATTTCCCATCTGGGATTAATAAAGTACATCTCATCTTATTAAGGAGCTAGTTTGTATATATAAAGACATACATTTCCCCTGCTGAAACTAATCAAAGCTACACCAGTGACACCCACCTGCCGGGCTGCAAGTGGGAGAGAGAGATGCTGGTGTCTGGAAAGCAGATGTCGTCTTCATTCTCCTCCATTTCCATCTCTCCCTCCTCCTCCTCCTCCTCCTTCTTTTCCTCCTCCTCCTCCTCCTCGACGTCCCCCCTCTCCATCGACGTCTCTACTACATCCTCCTCAGGGACCGGTGGCAGCTCTTTGGGAGCTCCTTCATCATCCACCTTCCCCATCTTCTCTCCATCCCCGCCTGCTTCTCCACCCTCCTCACCCTCTCCCTCGTTGCTGCTGTCATCCCCTATAAAAAGAGAGACACCAGAGACAACTTATGGTGAATATTCAGGAGAGACATCTGTGCCAATTTATTTTGACTAGATAAAGACAGATTCATATTTAATTGATCCCAAAGGACATTCACATTTCCCAGTAGTGTACTAATTCACATGACAGAAGAAGAAAACAAGGTAAAAAAAGAGACAGTAATTAGAAGTAATTGTAAAAAATAAATAAAATAAAGGAAAGTAACATTATGTACAACAGAGGTTCAATAACACCTGATTGGCCATTGGCTAAGGTCCCCCTGTCGCTATGCTAAGACCCAGGAAGCTTTGCTGACCCCTGCATTCCTCCTGGTTGCCACCTCCTACCGATAAGCTCCTCCCCATCCTCCAGCAGATCCGCCGTGCTGGACGTCACCTCCTCCATGTCCTCCTCGACGGTCTTCACTTTCCTCTCCCCTCGGTGCCTGAACACACTCTGCTCGTCCACCTGCACAGGAAGAGCACGGAGACATGGTTTCTGATGTTGCTTATCCTGCTGTTGACACAGAGTGAAGAGACAGAGACGTGCGTGTGCTTGAAGGAGGGATTTACCTTGAAGAGGAAGCTGAAGCCCATCATTAAATATGAAGGTGGCATGTAGTTCTTCTTCCCTGGGGTGAGATTAACCCATGTTTAGCCTCACTTTCCCTTCCAATACAGTGTAATGAGAAGGGCATATAGATGTATAGAAAGAGATGGAGAGATTGCCTGATATATACCTCTGATCATAAAACTTCCAGTCGTCAGATACTCTCCTGTGGGAGCAGTTTTGGAAACCTGCCCATCGTAAGATCATAAAAGAAATGAGCAGTGCCCAACCCACACTGTATGACACTGTATGTGCATTAGGAGCAGAAAGTCTTGAAATCCAACACATCCATCAGTCAGTCAAGCGAGCTACAAACGTAATGATTACAAATGAAAGTGAAAAACAACACAGGTCGGGATGGGTGGTCTCACCTGGTGGTGGTGGACCCACCAGGCGCTGGTGATGACCTTGGCGTCCCAGGCAGCGCTGTAGCACACGGCCATAGTCCCAGCCTCCGTCAGGCTGCGAGGGGGGACAGGAACCCCTGGGAGGTGGCAGGAAAAGGGCACAAGGTTGAAAAACTAAAAACGTAATCGAAGAAAGTTACATAGCCTGAATCCAAAAATAGGTTTCAATAATGAACACTAAAATAAAAAAGTACGTAACCGACAATTGATGGCATCATTGAGCACTATTTCAACCAATCAGGAAGAGTAACCATACCAGCGAGAGGGAGGAAGAGAGAGAGAGTATGTACAGAGGGCTATGAAAGGGCGCGTTTACCCGAGGGGTTTTTGATGACACAGCTTGTTGCTCCATGGAGATCAGCATGGACATAGATGTCACCTGACAACAGAAGAAGGTCGATTGTTGTCATCATGTCTATCCAGCACGGATACGCGTTTTAATTAGTGTGTGTGTGTGTAATAAGAGTCCTGGGCATTTCTTACCAGCCCTCAGGTAGCGTTTGACGATCATCTCGTTCTGCTGCTGGTCTCTTCCTGCGATCACCAGGTAGTTCTCAGAGCTGACGAACCACAGGAACTTCTCGAACCTGAGAGGCGAACAGGCAGGTGAAAGAGAGTTCCTCCAGACTAACCTGATGACGTATTATGTCATAAAAGTGAACTCACCAGTAGACCTTCCTGGCTTTCTGAATGGTGGTCACCGTCTGGACCTCTTTAAGGGTCTGCTTGGTCTTTTTCTCAGCAGATTTAAAAGCCTTTAAAAGAAAAGGAAAAAAACATGCATGAGCCAAAGTGCATAAGCCAAATAGAAAACATTCAACAACATTTAACAGAAGTGTACATGAATTCTAAAAACATTTGATTAGCAGGGATTCACCTTCTGTGCCGCCTCAACTGTCTTCTGTTCCTTCTTTGCTGCGGTCCGTTTGTGGTCGTAATACCTGAAAAGATGACAAAAAAGATCAACATCCAGTCCCTCCATCCTTCCACATCTGATCTATTGAAATTGTAAAACTGCATCCCCAGACATACTTCTTAGCGTTGGCGTAGGCCGACAGGCTGAGATCCACATCCACCAGCATGGGCTTGTTCTTCTGCAGCTTGTTGGTCGGTCCCTTGTCCTTCTTGTTCTTCTTCTTCCCCTTCTGGACCGTCTTCTCGGCCTCCTCTTCCTCCTCCTGCTCCTCTTCCCCGTCCTGGTCATCGTCCAAAACGTAGGGATTCCTTACGGGGAGCAAGAAGAGGGATCGGTATATTAGACAACTAATAGTGTTTCTTTATGCTGTTAACTTGCAGGATTTGAGAAAAATGTAACTGTCCACTTTCACCTTCCATGAATGATAACGCTTTTATCCAAAGCGCTTTACACTGCCTCACGTTCACCCACTCATACGCCAACGGCAGTGTCAATCATCAAGGCAACAATCAGCTTGTCGGGAGCAGTTAGGGTTAATCGGTTTGCTCGGGGACACCTCGACACTTAGCTAAGAGGAGCTGGGGATCAAACCAGCAACCTTCCAGTTACCAGACAACCGCTCTACCTCCTGAGCTACTGCCGATACTACAAATGTCTAATTGACAACCATTGATCGATGTTACTAATCATAAAAAAGTAGACACCCAGCTTGAGTGAATTCCCGAACAGCAATTATAATAACATGCATGCTACCAGAGAGATCACGCTAAGACCAGTGACAGTATCTTCAGGGTCAGGCATCTTACTTCAACAGCATGGTGATGTGGTTGGTCTGCAGCTTCAGCTCCTTAATGGCGCAGGCCACCGGGTCTCCGGCCTCCTGGGCCTCCTTGACGATGAGGCCGATCTCGGCCCAGTCGACCTGGTTGGCCAGGGCGCTGCGCACCACCTGGAGCGCCCGCTCCACCACCGGCAGGTTCATCTCCACAAGCTCCCCCTTCACCCTGTCCACCTCCTGTCACACACAGAACAGATACGTGTTTCTAGAGGACCTTGTGGGGTAGTGGCAGTCTTTTGTTGCTAGTTGGCACTGACGATACACAAAATACATGTGGGAACATCTGAAAACAGTGATTTAGTTATTATCTCTATGAGTGGTACAAAGGAGTCAGTTAACAGGGCTGTTAAGGTACAGGTGCTTACAGACCTGGGCTTGGTGCAGGGCCACCAGTCTCTGTTCGTGGTCCTTCTTGACGTTGTCCAGCTTCTTCAGGGCCTGCTTCTCCTGCTGCAGGGCCTTCATGTCGATCCTCTGGCCCTCCATCTTAGAGTAGAACTCATCCACTGCCTGTCGGGGAAGAACATCAGTCAGCACTTTCGTCTCAAAAGCAGGTTGTACTTTTTTTGTATTCGACGGATGAACACAAGTAGTATATGTATATTGACTAACTGATTGTTTTTAACTACATTTACATTTAGAGCATTTGGCAGACGCTTTTATCCAAAGCGACTTACAAAACAGTAACACATTTGTCGAAAGAGGGAGACAACAATATATCGCTGAAGGTAGAGTGCAATTAGAATAGAACAAGTTACAAGCATTCCTGGTTGCCAGGTCAATAGAGCAAGTTTACAAACTTACAGTTGCTAGGTTGACTCCTTACTGTACAACAGCAGGTAGCCAGGATAAGATGCTACACAACTAACTGAGTGTACATATCAAGATATGCCAATTACGTTACTTTCTATTTGGAGACCATCTATTTTATCTACTACCCACCTTGTCAAACGAGTCAAACTCCACATGTGGGCTCTTTGCATTCTGAGCAAAGAGGAATGGATGAAACTCTTCATACCTGCAACAATAACACCTTTTGCTAACATCTGTTGATAACTGAGGTTCATTTAGCATATAAATCAACATCACATAAACCACAACATCAACTGGGCTTACGTGAGCAGTTCTTCGCTGGGTTTGTCTGCAACCAAGCTTGGCTTCTTCTCGCTCTTTTGAATGATGAAACCCTTCAATTGAAACACAAAATGGAGGCCGTTTGTTATTTAGATACAGGATCAACTTTTGTAGCAGAAATACAAAGCAATGGGACTCAGATGTCTTACTTTGCCATTGAAGTGTTCCGTTTTCTCCATGTACGTTTCAGCCATTTGCAGGGCTTCCAGGATTTTAGGTGCTATTAAAAAAGGGGGGGGTGATGGTTAGTTATCTATACATTACTTGTCTGCAACGAAGGATAATCAAGGCCAAGGCACAATTCACGCAGCAAATAAGAAAACCTTGAAAAGACCCTGTCCAACGGAAGTCAGATGCCAGTTTGTGAGGCGTCTGCATGAAACCAGAGGTTGGGGCGAGACATCGTTTTTTTCGCGACAGCAGCGCTAAGGGAGCGCCGTCAAACCAAATCTAGCTGTCAATCACCATGCTATGAGTTACAGTTGACAATAGAGCAACGAAATACTTGTCAGTTTAACGCCAGTGTAGGCATGTGTCAAAACTACGTAATATAGCCATATACCAGAAGTTGTTGCAAATATATGAAAAATACCAACATTGAATACTATTGTTTGGTCTATATTGTGGTATTGAAGTAATTCAAGTATAGGTAATCCAATTTGGACCTAAGGGAGCTCATTTTTCATTTTGTAGGAAATTTAACACTTTCACTGGTCACTTAGTGCTATGAAATATGGCTGCATCTCCTTTATTCTCATATGCGTTGATCCAATCCATTCCTTTAAAAACATTTTTGTCCATAATACAGACATTTATCTTTCAAGTGTTCATCAATCATGTTTTAGATGTTTGATTCGACTCTTGGTAGTGGTATTTTGCATTGTGGATGTTCGCTGATGGCGATAGGCCTACTGGTCGATTTGAGTCTAGTCACAACATTCAATACCAAGGTTAGGGCTGGGCAATATGTCGATATTATATCAATATCGTGATACGAGACTAATTTAATATTGTATATTTTACTTATTTTATATAGACTATTTATTGATTTACCAGAAAACATGCTATATCGTGATATTTGTCAATATCTATATCGGGATAGAAGATTTTGGCCATATCGCCCAGCCCTAACCAGGGTCTGTCTACTCTCGAGTAATCTTGACTGTAATGTTTCTGGAAGGATGATACTAGCTCTTACCTTGAGAAGTATCTTCTTTGTTGACTTTCACTGACCCCAATAGACCCACTTCTATCAAACAGTGCTCTATCAGAGTGGCACCATAGGCTGGAGATAGATGAATGGGACGTAATACAGACAGAAATGAGCTCATATGGCTAGGATATATTTTATGTTGAAATGTAGAGTTATAACGAGGTTGTGTGTATTAAAGGTTTTCTCCGGCTACTCACGAAGGTGGGGATTAAGGACCCTTTTCACTTGGTCTCCATGTGTTGCTTTGGAGAGGACTTCACTCAGTCTATATGTCAAGAAGTTATCAAAAAGAGTTGTTCCATAAATTGACAGAGCACACACATAAAGACACTATTAAACAGCCTAGTGGTACATTGTCCAGACAGACAGCAAGCTGTAGAATTAAATCAGCCGCATGCAGTACTACATTCACATTTAGTCATTTACACCTTCTTCCATGTGAGCAACAACTAAACACTGCAAGTACTGCGCGGAAGGAACACTTTGGAATACGGAGCCTCATCCACAAGGCACCTCATTACCTCTCAAGGCTGATCAGAGGTTCAGGGGGCCGCGCGTTCTCCACAGGATACCGCTCTCTCACCGCAATCTTCACATCCTCCGCGTCAGCGGTGCGGAACCGCAGCAGGTTCAGGATGGTGTATTCATGGTCCGTCAAGATGATGTTGCCCTAGACGCCGTAGTTTGGACCAGGCAATATGTCAATGAAGCGGCAGTGAAGCTAGCACATCAGGACATTGCGTTTTGCCTGTAAAACCCATGGTGTTTGCATGGGATTCATTTATCCTTGCGCAATCATACCCGGTCATAGAGTTCCACGATCAAGTGGTAGGCAGCCTCGTCTGAGCCAAACTGGATGTCAACAATGCGGTCGATTCCAAGCTGTTTCACCTGCGTCAAGCGTCTGGACTTCAGGTGCTTTCGGCACTAAAAGAAAAAACACAATCTCAATACACACCTCGAACTGAAAACTTTACTAAAATAAAACGACAAGGTATAACGCTAAATAATGAATAACTTTTCTTGTTTGACAACCAATCAAAACCTTACCTTCATGGCAAAGCCGGAAGGCATGTTATTTTTGGGCCATTCAAAGTCTGTGGAGTGAATGCGAACTCCAGACTCAACCAGGAGAATAGCTTTAGTGTCAGGCCTGACAAACAGAAACACGTTGGTTGTTATAAAATACTACCCCATTACATTGAGCATATATGACGCGGTTGCCTCTAAGGTTGTAAAGTCCGATCTTAAACTTACGGAGCACAAGAAGGACATTGTTAGCACATACAGAGGACGTGGGCTAAACCTTACTTTTGCAGGCGGATGAGATAAGTCTTAGTGTCGATGTCATAGACATTGTTGACTCGCATGCCAAGGTAGCTGCAAAATAAGTAAATGAATGAATTGACATAATGTGCCACTACTTTTAGCCGTAATCATAGACGCGTTAGCATAGTGTTGGGACACATCACTTACTTGGCATTAATCTCAGCAATAACTGCCCTGATGTCCACGGTATTGAATCTCGTTTTCATCGTGACTGTATTTCGAGTTGCGATTAAAAGATAATGAACTATTGTGAAGACATCTATATATTACAAGCAAAGCATAACGTAAACATTTCAAGCACTGCTCTCATATCACGCACCTGAGCAACGCGCAGGCTGCTGCTACACATGCGCAGTAGAATCAATATTACGGAAAGCCTCGTTGATCAAAATAGACAATGCCTCGAAATATTGCCATGACTATATTATCATATCAGACTTAATAGATCCATGCGCGTAACCGCAGCGTGCACGAGTCGTGCATATACCTATATGCTCAAGGAGGAGCATATCACATGCATGTGTGTCATACACATGCACGTGTATGGCACCTGCACGCGGAACCTGCGCAGAGTGGCATGATAGTTTTTATTTGTTGATGTCAGAAAAATGGAATGAATGCCGTTTACAATCGTCCATTGTTACTAAGGATTCTTCAAGACTGTTCAGCTCATAGCAGGCATTTGCTCCACCAATGGGGATTATATAATGATGCACTACTCAAACTGGCTTATTGGGGTGAAAAACAGAGCATGCATTAGAAATGCATGTAAAACGCCTAACATCGAATGGGACAACAGAGGACATCCCGTGGAAATGCAGAAAAAGACCCCAGCGACACATCGGAAGGCATCCGAGCTAGCGGTCGGCATATCCCTGTGGAAGAAAGGTATTTGGGCGAACCATGATACACGGTGAATCTAATGCGATCCCACTCTGTGTCTGCGTGCAAAGACGTGAGGCCTACAAGCACACAATACCGCCACGACTTTCATCCGTGGGTGATCTCGTTCATGCAATTGTGTG
>OMKP01084668.1:0-18700 GCA_900302375.1 Bathygadus melanobranchus | reverse complement strand
CTCCCTTGCTCTTTCTATCTCGAACACACTGTCCCTCTATGTGTATGCGTGTGTGTGGACGTGTATACGTGAAAACCCCACACGTGTTTTTCCAATACAGACATGTCTGCAAATAAATCAAAAGTCCATTTTAAACACAACGCAACACATCCAGAGAATCAGCCTTTCCATTGTGCGCGAGGTTGAAGGGAACTCTCCCGCCCAATCTCAAAAGGCATAAAAACCAGGAAGCATTTGTCGGCCAGTTGCTCTATGCTCACGCCAGACACAGACTGACAAGCAATAAACCATATCAAATAGCCAAACGAAAACAGTTGCTGTGGAAACCCGGGTTTGTATGTGCGACAGAATTGTAGTCGGGATGAAATCAGGGACATTCAGCAATGGAAAACCAAGATCCCAGGACCTTACATAATCCATGAAAATGTCTGTGTGCATGTGCGTGTGTGTGTCTGTGTGCATGTGCGTGTGCGTGTGTGCGTGTATGTGCATGTGAGTGCGTGTTTGTGTACATGCGTGTTTGTGTATGTGCATGTGTGTGATTGCGTGTGTGTATGTGCCTGTGATCGCGTGTGTGTGTGTGTGTGCATGCGTGTGTGTACCTATTATATTTGGCAGTTATATATTTTGTTTTATTAGTACAGACGCTATGAACTTCTCAACCGGACACAGGGGTCTTATGAGACCTAATGGAACATATGAGCCGAGGGGGTTAGGACTGCGGAGCTTCGCTGATGTCAGAGTTACGTGAGCAGAGTCACATGAGCTAGGACACAGCTTCGTCCCGGTTGGAGAGACAGGCTTTTTCCTTCTTTTAGCACGTTTTATCGAGCGATGCACCTGCACCTGTATGGCGTATCGTCTGGTGAAGGCTGTTGTCCCTTTCTTCTGAAAAACATAACAATACCGTTAGCAACAAGAAGACCCAACGCAATCAAATTGCATGTGCATGAGTGCAAACACACAGACAGACGCTCACACACACACACACACACTCACACACACACACACACACACATACACACGCATACACACACACGGTATTATAAGACAGTTTGGATGAGAGCATCCACTAAAAAGCATATACATATTACATTATTTATATTGTGTGTTTTTGTGACGATGAGCTGTTGGCCACATGAGGGTCAGAGCGACTGGAGCGTCACTAAACTGTAAGCCAGCTGCAGTGGCTGGACCCATTCCCCTAGAAACTGTCAAAACAAACGGTGACCCCCACATTTACAGCACATGCTCGCGCGCGTGTGCGCAGTTTGACAGCTCGTCAAGGTTAACATCAACGAGAAAACATATACGTAGAAAGAAAGAAAATGACAGATTCAGTTGTTTGGCTGGTCTGTGTGGACGTGTCAACACACGCACACACACGCCTTTTTGATGTGGGTGTTGTTGCTGTGTTTGCATGGACACACACAGACCACCCGGATGTCACCTCATGGTGCTCTGCCTGTCACAGTGATGAGAGGAAGACGAAGAAGACATTGGTCCTTTTGAGAAAACGTATGGTGCCTCTGGGTCTCTCTAGTACCTGTCCCTCAAAGTTATTGATGACTCAGCATTTTGCGAGAAAATTCCTTCCTGCCATCCATCCACTGACTCACATCCAATCCTCCTTTTTATTTGGTGTTTCCACACGTTGAGCACAGCGCCCTCCGGAGGCTGCATTAGACCTGCCTGCTGAATGAAGTTCAGAGAACTGGTTATTTTCACTCCACTCAGCAGCATCATAAACACCAGCCGGCCGGAAGAGGTACCTCTTCTGAAGACAATGGTGTGTATGTGCTTGCTGGTTGAGACCTTGGCAGAAGAGAGGGCGGCAAAAGAGAGCAAACATCAACTCAGGAACAGCAGGAACAGACTGGGAGAGGTTTAGAAATGTCCAGAAGCTTTTAAATGGAAATGCAGGCCATGGTGCTAAATTCTTCTATTTCCTTGGCTTGTTTCCACTTCCTGTCTGTCTGAAAAATGGCCTGACATGGCTTCTGTATAGGTCTTTGTGAGTGTGTGTGTGTGTGTGTGTGTGTTACCTTACGCAGACACACACACATAAACGCTACACACATGCACACACATGCACATTAAGGAACTGAATGCTGCTGATGGTACATATCTTGTAGCTGAAACAGGAAGGAACAGTGTAACTGCCGGTGATGGTCACTTATTATGTTAGAAAGTGGTACCATCACTTGCATTTATATATTCATTTTTGCATATTATAATATATATATATATATATATATATATATATGAATATAATATTTTATTGATATGTTGTATTTTGTAGTGTATTCCGTGATGTTATTTGCATGAAAATGTGTAATATATATAGAACATTTAAACACTAGCTCTATGTCACAGGATGTCCACGTTCTCCCTTACATACACCTTTAAGATAACACTATTCATCCCTGAATGGAACTAGACTGTCAGCATACTACATTCTGACTGAATTGTTATGCTGATGACACTCAGTATAAACTGGCTTGAGGACCCACTTGTTGGGACTAATTATCTTGTCTGAAGTTACAATCCACGCGCTCTCCTCTACTTTCCTGTATTACATAAAATATCATAGCCTGCAGATATCGCAGGACATTTACAGTGATATTACAAAATGATAGGGCAGGCTGTGTGCGCTAACAGAGATCTTGACAACAGAGATCTTTGCTACGTGTGGGAGGCACTAGCTCAGGAGGTGTCTGGCAACCGGAAGGTTGCTGAGGTCGATCCCCGGCTCCCCCTAACTGTGGGCAGTGTCGAGGTGTCCCTGAGCAAGACATCTAACCCGACGAGCTGGTTGTTGCCTTGGTTGACGTCGTCGGGGTGAATGTGAGGCAATGTAAAGCGCTTTGGATGAAAGCGTTGTATAAATGCTCTAAATGTAAATGTAAATGTAAATGTAAATGCAATCCATTTACCATGTGTCACTATGTACGCTATTGACAGCCATGCCTCGCTATGTGTTTTGGTTGGAGGTGAATCTACATTTTAACAAGTTGATATTCATAACATTTTGGTTCATGAAGATTAAGACCTGCTGGCCTCATATTTGCTGAACAATATAAACATGTAATGTGTTCTATGACATCCATATTTGTTTGTTTTATTTTAAATATTTATTAAAATGATATTGTCATTGCACCATGAGCCCCAACGCCAGTGGACAATATGTATTATCAACATTTCCGTACTCTGGAAAGTGTTTACAAAAGCACTACAGTCATGATGAAGCAAAAATAAGTAGTAATCAGTTTCTGTGTACTCAATATGTAATACAAAGGTGTATTGGACAACATCCACATAACATCCATTTTTAATAATATTAAAACCAATGGTAAACAACACTGCTTGTTTATAGATGCGTATGTGCGGATAGATCCCGTAAACCAGACGGTCTATTCAGGAAGTCAAAAGCAGAAGAGGAGAAGGTCCTGTCACAGTACTCATTCACATTGATTTCATCACTCCATTTGGACTTCTTTCAGTCAAGCTTTTACATTACAACACAACAACACACAGGACAAACAACCAGAAGATTAACTGAACATACCCAAAGCCCTCTGGGCTTCTCGTGGATCTTCCAATATCTCTATTGTCATCCTGGAACAACAGCAACAGGTTGGTTGTGGCATCTAGATTTACATTTTACATTTATATTTACATTTAGGGCATTTGGCAGACGCTTTTATCCAAAGCGACGTACAATAAGTGCATTTGTCAAAAGTGTGAAACAACAATATATCGCTGACGGTACAGTAAGATTTGAATAGAACAAGTTTCAAGCACTCCTGATTGCTAGGTTGACCCCTTGCTAGTAAACAGCAAGAGAGCCAGGATAAGATGCTATACAATGCTAAGTACTATTTTAAGTGCTGGGACATACGAACATACAAGAACATACAAGATGCTACACAATGCTAAGTAAAATTAAAATAAACTTGAAATGTGAAAAACTATTGAAAGTCTCTTTGAATAGTTTTTCACTTCTTTTTTTATTGAGTGTCTTTCCCCTTTTGCTTTTGTGTGTGTGTGTGTGTGTGTGTGTGTGTCTGCAAATGTTTTTCTTTACTTTTACAGACAACAATATAAATGGAAATCCACTCCAATCACACCAATGGAAGTTGTTCCCGTGACAACATCCTGAAGACTGTCGTCTTCCCCGTCCTCTACTCTGTCCTCTTCCTGTTGGGGGGCGCGCTGAACGCCCTGGCCGCCTGGGTGTTCTTCCGCATCCCATCGCGCTCGCATTTCATCATCTACCTGAAGAACATCGTGGTGGCCGACGTGCTCATGACCTTCACCTTCCCGTTCAAGGTCGGTCGGTTTCTGTAGCAACACGCAAAGCTCAGAGTTTAGAAAAGAGATATTGTGTATATTATATGATTTCTGATATTTTGTTGTTGTTGTTGCTTACGTCGGCAGATTTTATCGGACTCCAACATGGCGTCCGTTGGGCTACGGGTGTTCGTGTGCCGCGTGTCGTCCGTCCTCTTCTACCTCACCATGTACATCAGCATCCTCTTCTTCGGCCTCATCAGCGTTGACCGCTGCCGGAAGACCCTGTGGCCCTTCAAGGGCACCAACGCGGCCCGCCTGACCCGACGAAAGCTGCTCTCAGCGGCCATCTGGTGCTCCCTGCTGGCTCTGTGTGTACCCAACATGGTTCTCACCAGCCAGAGCCCCAGGTCACTGCACTTCAAGTGCAGTGACCTGAAGACGGAGGCGGGGCTGCGGTGGCACGAGGTGGTCAATCACGTGTGTCAGGTGATCTTCTGGGTCAACCTGGTGACCGTGGTGGTGTGTTACACCCTCATCACCAAAGAGCTGTATGTCTCCTATTCCCGCACCAAGTGTGGAGCTGTACACCAGCCCAGTCCTGCGACAGGGGGTTCAAGCCAACCCAGGAGGAGAAGCGTGAGTGTGAATGTGTTCCTGGTTCTGGCCGTGTTCTTCGTGTGCTTCGTGCCCTTTCACTTCGCCCGCGTGCCGTACACCATGAGCCAAACCAGGGACCGTCTGTTCCACTGCCAGCTGAAGCTGTTCTTCTTTCAGCTGAAGGAGAGCACCCTGTGGCTGTCCTCTCTCAACTCCCTCCTGGACCCCCTCATCTACTTCTTCCTCTGCAGGTCCTTCAGGGCCACCCTGTTCCAGACTTTCCGGCTGCCCCCGGGAACCTGCAGCTGGCTCACAGGGTGGGGATCGGGCCCGACCACGGCCAGCACCCCCCTGGGATACTCCTCTGGTACTGGTGTGTAGAACCAATACAAACATGATGCGTCCAAGTACAAGTCCAAGTTTTACAGAATATACATTGTTGTACTGTACATCAGCTGGAAACATCCCCTTTAAGACAACATGTCAGTGTAAATATGCTGAAGTGAACTTTAACTCAAGGCTATATGAAATAGAGCATGAACGACTGTGAATGTTTGCATACAGCAGGGCTTACAATAACAAAAACAGCCAGTGTGTTTTGCACTGTGAAGTATCTGAATACATTTGACCTGCCATGATCATTGAGATCCCCTATAATATGTATTTATTATTCATTTTTGTCAAAATGTCTATGCCTGCGAGTCTATGTTTAATTGAAAATTCATAATACATACTTTAATAAATAATGTACATTATAATTGGTTTATATTATACGGGGCGGCAGTAGCTCAGGAGGTAGAGCGGGTGTCTGGCAACCGGAAGGTTGCTGGTTCAATCCCCTGCTCCCCCTAGCTAAGTGCCGAGGTGTCCCTGAGCAAGACACCTAACCCTAACTGCTCCTGACGAGCTGGTTGTTGCCTTGCAAGGTTGACACCGCTGTCGGTGTATGAATGGGTGAATGTGAGGCAATAAAAGTGCTATACTTACCACATTAAATTCATGTGTGAAGTTACACATTCATCTTATCAGATGCCTTACTTCCTGGCTAAAAAGATTAAAAAGTGGAACAGGAAGACAGTGGTGGCATATTTCAGCCTCAGACAGACAGATAGGTAAGATGGATAATCCACAATTCATAATAATATAACATATGTAACATCTGTGGGGGGTTTTTCAGAGATTTTAAATTAAAATTGAATTGACCGGATGATTTCCATCGAAAGCAAATCCACTTTTATGGTTTACAGTACAGGTTTAAATGTGGCTTGAAATATGACTTAGGATTGCCTTTAGTATGAGTGGAGTTTGAGAAGGCTCTATGTCTAATGTTAATCAGAGATGTAATGGCTGATGTGTGTCATTACTAAATACATTATGCTGTAGCCTTTCATTTGTTGTAGCTTAAACTTTAAACTTTTATAAATGGCAATACCTCCTAACATAAGCCACTCCCCAAGATGTCCTCAACACTTTTTAACTTCTTTGGTTGGGGTTTTTACCCCATTGACAGGCCATTTATCATTGATTTGCATCTTTCAGGTTCAAAAGTCTGACGACTCATTTAAAGGTCTATTAGACCGAAAACATTCTTCAAGGTGCAAGGTAGAGAAGCAAGGTGACTTGGTGAGTACCCCGAACCTGTATGGATGCATTTGATGGATACAATCACATGGTGATGACAGCTAAAGATATGAACTTTGTGTTTTAATGAAGGGAGGAATATGTGTCCACGTGATATATATATATCGTCACTGAACATTATTGTATGTGTACTCTATATGAATATAAACATGTGGTTGATATTCGGTTCACTGCCAAGTCAACTACGTAGATCAAACTCAATCATTGCCATTGCGACACATAAAAAGTAATTGTTGAATACATATAGAACTTAAATTGCTTTATTTTTCCTCGCTTTACTGACAAATTCCTAACAATGGCAACGCTTGATCATCATCAAGGCTGAATCATTGCGTCTGTGTATGTGTTCAAAGAGGCAAATCATTGCGGGAAAATCATACTTTTACAATTTAAAGGTGAAAAGTATGGTTTTGTATGACATGAAGTCTAAAAAGAACCAAGGGTTCACAATCCAGGAAATAAACAAATGATCTGGTTGTGCACGCCACACCACGCATTAAAAACAAGTCTCTAACTTACGAACAATGCAAATCACGTGAAGCTCCACAAACGGAGCACATTCAAAGCATTTCGTTGATGTAGTTTTTATTTACATAAAATAATCCTGAACGTCAACAAAAACACACCGGACAACACTAAGCCTGCTTGATTTGCATCATTCAATTTTACTTTTGTTTGTTTTTTTTTTCAGATTCTACAATGACATCTAACAGCACGCGACTGGACTGCCCACACATAGGCATAAACTACAATGCATTTCACATTGTGGTCTCCTGTATGTATTTCTGTACCTTTCCAATAGCCTTGTTCCTCAATGGAGTGGCTTCCTGGATCAGTGTACACCTCCACTCCACTTCGTCCTTCATGGTGTATCTGAAATATATGGTGGCTGTTGACCTCCTGATGACCTTCACCATCCCCCTCATGGCAGCCAGCAAACTCCCGGGAGCAGCTGAGAGCCTAAAAGCTTTTACGTGTCGCTACTCCAACGTGGTTTTTTACTGCTGTTTGTACACCAGTATGGGTTTAATGGGCCTCATTAGCCTCGATCGCTTTTTCAAAGTTTTTAGGCCAAGTACGTTTCTGGGGCAGAGCCTAGTATTCAGCCATGTAATGGCTACCTGTATGTGGGTCCTACAGTTCGTAGGTCTTGCTATTCCCACCATTTATCTCACCAACCTGAATCCAGTTAACTGGACGAGAAACCAATGTATGTCCATGAAGGGTGAGGCCGGCATCACACTTCACAAGACGGTCATCTATTTAATGGAGGCGCATTTCTGGTTCGTCAGCGTTGTGATTGTCATCTGCTACACCTGCATCACCAAAAGGATCATAGAATCGTTCAGAAAGTCTGGCAGCAATAACAGCCGAGGGAAGAGGACAACCAAACTGAGAGTCTTTCTGGTTGTCCTCGTGTTCTTTGTGTGTTTCGTGCCTTTGCACATTTTGCGTATTCCGTTCTTATGTGTTCAAATAAAACGCTTTCCGTGCAGACACCAGAGGCTAGATATGGCGTACGAAGTGGCCCTCTGGCTTTCGAGCACCCACGTGTGCCTTGATCCGCTGCTCTATTTCTTTCTGTGCAAGGCGTTTAGAGAGAGACTTTTACTTTTCAGAAATCATGTCATAGATTTAACCATTTATTGCATGAAATGGTAAGTTAGTTTGGCGGCGTGGTTCCAGATTACAGATGTCAGATTCAGCATGCCAACATTCGACAACAGTGAGCACTAGACAATCCCCCCCATGGGGTACATCAGATGTCTCAACCCATTGTGTAGGTTACATATACAGAGCAGAACCAAAGCAGGTGGAGGCAGGGGTGGTGGTGGTGGTGGTGGGTGAAATCCAACTCTTATTACACACACACACACACACACTTAACTTGAGTGTGTGTGTGTGTGAGATGAGATCAGTGTACGTGCATTTGATTGGGCCACGTTAGTCCATGACTAACGTGTCCCACCAAAAGGAGGATTTGACTATTTCCCTCAAATGTTGGTTTGTAGTGCCCCCTAGAGAGAGCTTTTAGGAACGAGCATATAAGGATGTATGTCATATAAAATAAAAAGTAATTCCATATGAATCTATTCATTTAATGTTCCAATTGTATACGACCCTATGCCCTTGTGTCTTGCAACTGCCTGTATTCACAGTGTGTATGCTAAGCTGGAATGTTTGAACATAGCTTCCTAATGTATGTCATGTGTGCGTCATGTGTATACATGCCAGTTAAGCAATGTTTGTCCATTATAATCTAGCGTGTGCTTGTGTGAATTGCATTAAAAAAACAATATGCATCTGTACAGAGACTGCTTTTTTTTCTTCAAAAAATCATAAAGAAAAAAACACTGTTAAATGATTTTACTGAGTGAGGCACAAATATGTTTCCCTATCTTTGCATTTTCCAGGATGACATGTCTGCCCGGTCACAGATGAAATGCTGCTTTGTTTATTAGGAAAAAGAGGTGTTACCAAACTCCATCCTTCTAAAAAATACACCCCACGCCGTGCATTTCTCAATGCATTGCATGTATTATGCAACTCAGGAGGCTGAGCTCAACAGGTGAGTTTGGTGACGACATCACATTTTCAATAATACAGAAATATGTATCTTTAGTTCACAAAGCAATATTTAAAATTAGGAATGATCAGCTTTAGCAATCTTGTTGTTTGCTGTGTCTGTTGCCATTTCTTAAACTGCTAATGGTTGAAGGAGTTGATTTAAGTCCAGTTGGATGAGTTATTACTGTCAACAAAATGTGTTTGTGTGTGAGCCCGTTGTCCTCACTTGTCATTTTTTTCTTTAGGTGGAGTGATGATGTCGAATGTAACATTTGATAATACGACGAAATGTCCCAATGGGCCTGAAACGTTTGTACCGGCTTTATATATAATGTTGTTTCCTATCGCTACTGTGCTCAATAGTATAGCGGCATGGGTCTCACTGCACGTATGCTCCTCTTCCACCTTCATGGTGTACCTGAAGAGTCTGGTCTTGTCTGACATTGTTCAAACGCTGATGATCCCATTCGAGGTCTTTCAGGAGCTCCACCCTTCAACGGCTACATTCCAAATGTTCTACTGTCGTTACTTAAGCCCCATCAAATACATCTGCATGTACATAAGTATCTCTTTGATGGGCCTCATCAGTCTAGACCGCTTCCTCAAGATCGTCCAGCCCTGTGGTCAGATGCTGGGCCAGAATCTCCTCTTTGGGAGGGTGATCTCTGCCTCAATCTGGGTGATCCTGATCGCAACCACGGGTCTCCCAAACATGGTTTTAACCAACCGATACCCCAATCGGCCGGAACTCATCGGCAGATGCATGGCTTACAAAGAGGTGGAGGGTGTGGCTGTCCACAAAGCGGTCATCATTACACTCAACCTATATTTCTGGCTGGTCTCCGTGCTCGTCGTGGCATGCTACATGTGCATCGGCAAGACAGTCTTCCAATCCTTCCGGAATTCCGGAAGCAGCAACAGCCAAGCCAAGCAGAAGACCAAGCTCAGAGTCTTCCTGGTCCTCGTTGTGTTCTTCGTGAGCTTCGGCCCTTACCACTTGGTCAGGATCCCGTACACCTTCCAGCAGACCAAGATGGTTGTCGCCTGCCGGCACAGCTGGAGCCTCTACGCCAAGGAGATTGGTCTGTGGTTCGCCACTGCCAACGTCTGCCTGGATCCAATTCTCTACTTCTTTCTGTGTAGAGAGTTTTCTGAAAAACTCAAGTCCATGATTAAAGATGCGGGGGATCTCATGGCAAAGAACTGGAGCAGTGGACCAACCTAAAGAATGACCTATGTTTTATGAGGAAATAAAGAATAAGCCTGTTACACTTCTTCTTTGAGCAAACGACCGATAACTAAGCATGTGTGTTTTGTATTTTGTAGAACTATCTGCTTCTTAGTCCTACAATTCCCCTTGACTTTGTGGGCCTCAGTTGACGTTTATTTATTGTATTCATGCATATTCTTCGTTAGAAGCTGCAGCAGCATAAAAGCAACATCTGATAATGGTAACTGGCTTCCTGTTTGTCTGTAACACAAGTACATAAACCGCTTTACATGGAACCATTTGAGTGTCATTTTCAGCTTGTAGATCAGTAGATCAGTCCTCAGTAGATCAGTATTGCGATAAAAACAATGAATCGCGTCATCATGACCAATAAATAATCCACCACACAGGAAATGTAATGTGATGTTGTTCTCAGAAACACATACTGTATCATATAAAACCAACCGTCTTCAGTGCGGTGAATGCGGTGAGTGCAGATGAGGGACTATTCCCACTCTCACAGGGTCATTGATACACACAAACACACATTACATAAAAAATACAAATAAACAAAATAACATCCAAACGCGGGAACATCTTAGCATAAGCAGATATGCGTCACATAGCAACACATAACAATGTAGTTGGAGGACTAGTCACACGTTCACAAACATGTAGGATGATCAGCATTTTAAAAAAAACACTCAAATGTGAGATGTTTACTTGCACAACCAGACACCGCATAACCTCAAGGGATGTTAATGTATTGTGCAGTTGGCCCGATGTGGTGCACTGGTTTGGAGGGGGTGGGGCTGTGGGGGTGCGCAGAAGCAGCGGGAGGTGCTGGTGCAGAAATGTGCACCAGCCTGACCACAGCCTGTTAGACCGACCCAAACTAGCGGAGGCAGGGGGACTGGCACGCAGCAAAACCAACCACTCAGCAGACAATAGGAACAGGAAGCGAGAAAGGAAGGAGTCTTTCACTCCCAGGCGGAATTGAAAGGTCATTTGGATTGTGACAAGACGCACTTTAGCTCCGGAGACCACCTTTTGTAAGGGCACATCAAATGCGGGCAAACACACACGCGCACGCGCACACGCACACACACACACACACACACACGCACACACACGCGCACACACACACACGCACACAAACACACACACACATACAAACACACACAAACACACACACACACACAAACACACACACAAACACCGGTTACAGTGGAGCAAGCAGGGTATTTTGCTGTGGACTAAGATAGCTTACTTGACTTCTTTCACTTCTTCATGTTTTAGGGCTATCTCTATTGTAGTCCTCTGTGTGAGAGTGTTTTACATGTTCCAAAGACCAAGGCTGTAAGGATACTCAGTGAGGTAAGGTACTTACAATGATATAGTGTAATGAAATAAAACCATGGCTGAGAGTATGTTGAACCCTAACCCTTCTAAGTTAGATGCGCGCTAATAACTACAACTGTCATTCTAATAGTTGGCTTATTTTCCGACTATTATTCTATTTATTGAGTACAATATTGGGAATTTCACGATTCAATTAAAGTCCCGTTAAGTACGTTGCTGATTCAAATGTTTACTCTGTGTGCCAGCAATTCATTGCGGGGACTGAAGAATATAAGGGAAATGTTTTTCAGAAAAGATGTTTTAAGAAATACCATCCCTGTGGGGATTGGTAATGGAAAGGCTGTTCATGTAGTAGTTTCATCATCATGTAATTCTGTCTCTTTTTCCCCCCCTTCCTTCCCCTGTTGTCCTTGTCTCCGTATATGCGCCTCTCTCAGCAGATTGTGAGGATGAACAGCAGCCTGCCTAACACCTCCGTCAAGTGTCTCCGCGACACCAGCGTAACGTCTGTCGTCTTCCCCTGTCTGTACAGCCTGCTCTTCCTCACGGCCTTGGTGCTCAACTCTCTGGCCGTCTGGATCTTCTTCAACATCCCCAGCACCTCCACATTCGTGGTGTATCTAAAAAATGTGGTGAGACAGCGTCGTGGTAGACATGGATGTGTTGCTGAAGAAAAAATGACAAAAAGACCAAAAGACAGCGTTGATGTAAATGTGTTTCTGTCTAGCTCAACTGCTAAAGCATTGGGTTGAACGACGAAATGTCCCAATGGGCCTGAAACGTTTGTACCGGCTTTATATATACTGCTGTTTCCTATCGCTACTGTGCTCAATAGTATAGCGGCATGGGTCTCACTGCACGTATGCTCCTCTTCCACCTTCATGGTGTACCTGAAGAGTCTGGTCTTGTCTGACATTGTTCAAACGCTGATGATCCCATTCGAGGTCTTTCAGGAGCTCCACCATTCAATGGCTACATTCCATATGTTCTACTGTCGTTACTTAAGCCCCATCAAATACATCTGCATGTAGGTCAGATGCTGGGCCAGAATCTCCTCTTTGGGAGGGTGATCTCTGCCTCAATCTGGGTGATCCTGATCGCAACCACGGGTCTCCCAAACATGGTTTTAACCAACCGATACCCCAATCGGCCGGAACTCATCGGCAGTTGCATGGCTTACAAAGAGGTGGAGGGTGTGGCTGTCCACAAAGCGGTCATCATTACACTCAACCTATATTTCTGGCTGGTCTGCGTGCTCGTCGTGGCATGCTACATGTGCATCGGCAAGACAGTCTTCCAATCCTTCCGGAATTCCGGAAGCAGCAACAGCCAAGCCAAGCAGAAGACTAAAGTGTTGCTAAAGAAAAAAAAGACAAAAAGACAAAAAGAAAAACAGCGTTGATGTAAATGTGTTTCTGTCTAGCTCAACTGCTAAAGCATTGGGTTGGGGGTTCGAATCCCACCTCGGGCAACGCATCACTAAGATTGTATGCAGTTATGGTATTGTAAGACATGGATTGACAGGTGGCAGACTTCCTGATGATATATATATATATATTGTATGTCGCTTTGGACAAAAGTGTCTGCCAAATGCCCTAAATGTAAATGTAAACATATGTATACATCTACATCTAAAAACAACCTTGTTCTGTTGATTGACAGGTGGTGGCAGACTTCCTGATGACCCTCACCATCCCCATCAAGGTGCTGAGCGATGCTGGGATCGGCTCGTGGCAGCTGCGCGTCGTCTACTGCCGGTACTCCGCCGTGCTCTTCTACATCACCATGTACATCAGTATCATCCTGCTGGGCCTCATCAGCCTCGACCGATACCTGAAGATCGTGCGGCCCTTCGGGCAGGGCCTCCTGCAGCGCGTCAGGGTGGGGCAGGTACTGAGCGGCAGCGTCTGGGTGGTGATGCTCTCCCTGGCCCTGCCCAACACTATCCTCAGTAACCAGATGCCCAAGGTCCCTGGGGAGAAACTCAAGTGCACGTCTATGAAGGGACCAGCAGGCATGCTCTGGCACGAGGGCTTTAACTACTTCTGTCAGGTAAGGCAATAGGTCAACTGTTTTATTCCTGAGCTCGGTCAGCTAACTCTCTAAGTCATTTTCAGTTTTGTATCAGTTTGACATTATCTGTGTTTTTCTTTATTTCCACTATATACCACTGTTTACCTGTTTTTTATGGGTGACATCCACATACCCATCTCATTGTGCCAAGTGGTGGTCTCCATGCATTTAGTTTTATTCGGATTCCCTGCCTTATTTTATCTTCAATGTTCCTTGCTTTACAGCCCCTTGGTGCAAACCTTGTTTGTTTTTAATGTGCTTTACGAATCAATAAAGTTGAACTTGAAACGTAATACATTACAGCCACATAGATGACATCATTGTTCACAGTCGTGTCTCCTACCCCTATCCTCAATCTCAGGATAACGCTCACAGTGAGTGCTGGATGTTAACAGGTGGTGTTTTGGGGGACGTTGGCGCTGATGGCGGTGTGCTACACCTTCATCAGTAAGAAGGTGTACGAATCCTACCGGGCCTCCAAGAGCAGCTCCAAGGCAGCCAGCCGCAGCACCAAGGCCAAGGTGTTCGTGGTGGTGGGGGTGTTCTTCATCTGCTTCGCGCCGTTCCACTTCGCCCGGGTGCCGTACACGCTGACCCAGACACGCAGCGCGGCTAACCAGTGCCGGGCCAGCAACGCCTTTTACATCGCCAAGGAGACCACCCTGTGGCTGTCGGCCACCAATGTGTGCTTGGACCCGCTCATCTACATCTTCCTGTGCAAAGTGTTCCGGAGGCGACTGACGGCCGCACTAAGCCGCAGGCCCCTCCCACAAGACACCGGAGAGTCGCCCACGGCAACCTCCACTCAGAGGGAGATGTCACAGATAGTCCTGAACAACACAGGAATATCATACAGTGAACAGAATCTGTGAGCACAATCTGGTCCATTACAGTTATGGGAGAAGTTGTGTACTTGTAAATAACTAGTTCTAACTAGTTATTTTTGTTTTGTAGAAACCAATTAATAATTATTAATATTAATAGCAATAATATTAAGTATTCTTTATTATAGACACTTAATAAACATAAACAACACTCTATATTATAATGGTGGTTATTAAGTATTGGGTCACATAAGGTCAGTATGATTACACTGGATGTTGAAACTTGTTCTATTCAAATATTACTGTCAGTGACATTTTGTTGTTTTACAAATCTACTTATTGTAAGTCGCTTTGGACAAAAGCATCTGCCAAATGCCCTAAATGTACATTTGTAATGTCAAGGTGTCGTGTTTTTGACCCAGAACATTTCATGACCTGTGTTTGCAAAGCCGATCTGATACATTTCCTGAACTCATGTTACTGTACTACTCGTTATCTTGCCTGTACTACACTCCACTTCCTCCCCAGAGTGTGGCAGCTCATTCTCTACAGATAACAGAACGGAAGAATGGGAGCTAGGAATGGATGATAACAATGGGTTGTGTATGCACGAAACATCATTATTATGATGCCATTGGGGCTACGTTGTTATGTTATGGTTATAGCTATTATGTCACTTGAATGCAATTTTTATACATACTGGCATGCGCGGATGAATACATACAGAGTAAAACTAATAATTAAGAAATTAATAAAAAAATATATACTAAATGATTTTAAAATCTAAGCCTCACCACCCATGTACATTTTGTGTGTGTGTGTGTGGGGGGCGGGGATGGGATTAAATTGCTGGGCTAAGCATTCATTTTCAAAACCATCAGCTAAATTGTGATCACATGAAAGAAAGTGTGAGCAGAGAACATCAAGTCTGCAGGTTGAACAGCAGAGGGCAGTGGACATCTGTTTTACAATAAATGTTCTGAAATAATAATTTCACAAAAAAAAGGTATTTCCTTAAAATCCTTTTTTCCCCTTTTGGCAGCAGGCTAAATGACCTCTATCCAAAATGCCTGCTCTGCTGTGAAGATTGAGTGGATGGGTGGTTGCTAGCCTTAGAAACACAGGACAATCGGCCCTAAGCACTAGTTCTACATCATTTTTATAGTTTCCAATGACATGGAGGATGAAAAAACCCTTTTTTTCCTTATGGAAAGCTTTGAGAAATCACAATCTGGTTCTGCATCAATAGCACCACCTTGTTACGATGCCGGTTGTAGCATGGTGTCTGTGTCTGATTCATTTAATCATGAAACACAATCTTGCACCGCGAAGACATCCATGGCTCCATGCCACTTCTTGTCACCATGTCGACATAAACTTATATGAGGGCAGGAAATGAATGAGCTACGAGCTGATCGGCAGCTAGGAAGCAAGAGACCATTTGTCACCGTCAGATTAAATTCTCTGACATGACCTGCAAAAGTGAATTATGACGGCTTGAAGTACACTCAAATGTATGAAAACCTAATGAATCAGCAGTCAGTTAAGTAATAAAGTTAAAGCAGCCTGCACATAAGGACATATGATCATGCACACAAAATATACCGAGAGGTATAGCAAAGTATGCATAATCATACTTGAATAGACAGAAGTCCCATCAACCTTCAATTCGGTCAAATGCATTTCTACTTTCTAAACGAAATAACACGGGTAAGTAACGATAATCTATGAAGGAAAAAGAAGGCAGCACACTCCACAACAAGGCCCTCACTCACAGAGAGATGCACCCGGAGAAATGCCCCCTCAGACAGCTGGTCCTCAAGCTCTGCACACCATCCATCTCCACATACCACCCCTAACACTACTAACCCTGACCACCCAGCCCCTAACGCTATAACCCTAATTCCACATACCATCGACCTAACCCCTGGCCCTACTGAACCTAGCCCTGTCTCTAACCCCACAGACTAACCCAGCTAAACTTAACCTCGACTCTCACCCCAGGTACAGATTCGCCTGGCTATAGAGAAGGGTTGCATGGACAGAGCGGGACTTTGTAAACTCCTTGGAAGGAAATATAAAGGCATCAGGAACTTTAACTTCCTAAAAGACATCTCTCTACTGTACCTGTTAAAACCCTTTATGTAACTATTTTATGTTCTACTTCCTTGGTACTTGGTACCTACATATTTTGTATGTAACCTTTTTATTCATTATATGTTTCGTTTGTTCTGTTCTTTTTTACAAGTCAACTTATATTCCTTTCCTTTTCCTTTTTTGTTTAGGCTATTTGTTTTAACTTATTTTGTAATGTAAATGTTCAATTAGATTTTGTAATTGAATTAAGCAATTCAACTCAGTTCAAATAAACACATGGCAAACGCAATTGAAATAGTTAACATTAAAAATAAACAAATACATATATATAAAAATAATAATAAAATAAATAAAGAAACTGCCGCGAAAGCGAATGTAAAGTGTACTTCCGTTCGACGGATCACGTGGTGACGTGGTCATATGACTGAGCTTTCATACGCTCGCATGTCAGCGGCTTTCTTCTTCCCACAGCTGCCGACCGCCGTTAGTGAACACTATGGCGGATACCGAGGAACAACAGAGTTTGTTGGGAGATGGCGATGGCGGGTCCGACTTCACGGAACCAGATAAACCGATGCTGGCGATCTGCGACCCCACCCGCTTGCTGCACAGAATAGTTGTCCTTGTTTTTATGTGCTTCTTGGGATTCGGTGAGGAGCCAGAGAAGGTCTTGCTATGTTGTTGTTGTTGTTGTTATTGTTGTTTGTTGTTGTGTGTGAAATGGCAAAACCTGGACACTTGCCTCTCCACCCACTGAGGAAATGTCATTAAATGTAAATGGCGATTGACAGAGTAACTACTTTACAGGAAGCTACTTCTGCTATGATAACCCTGCTTCACTTCAGACAGAAGTCGTTCAGGTAATACATAGGCTACACATTATCATGATCCAAGCCCCCCCCCCGCCAACAAACACACACATGTCGTAAACATGACCGATGTTATTCGATGGGATGGTTTTAACACTTTGCGCTCCGACTGCACTAGGATATGAACCTAAACACATCCCAGTTCATGCAGCTGTATGCGTGGTACTCCTGGCCCAATGTGGTCCTCTGCTTTCTGGGAGGATTCCTCCTTGATAGAGTTTTTGGCATCAGGTATGTGTTTTTATTTGATTTCCGTGTGTGTATGCGTGTGTTCTTCCAGTTTTGGTGCCGCTGAAGAGGGCATAACCTGAGTTCAGATATGAACTGGTGTTTATGATGCTCATAATGTCCTGGCATCGTGTCCTAGCGGTTGTTGACACGTGTTTTACTGTTTGCTTTAGGCTGGGAACCATCATTTTCTCCCTTTTCGTCTGTATTGGGCAGGTAGGTTTACTTGCATTTTGTGTAATGTCTTTAAATGAATGTGAATGTCTTCCGTTGTATTGCCACTAAATCTTGTATTTACATTTGTGTCAGCAAATGTTTGTTCGTTGTCTTTGTCCTTTTGCATATTCATAGGTGATATTTGCTGCTGGGGCCCTGTTGAATAGCTTCTCGTTGATGGAATTTGGACGGTTTGTTTTTGGGTAAGTAAATAAGCAGATTCATCATTTATAGCAGTGGTGGGCAAACTACGGCCCGCGGGCCACATACGGCCAGTTGGGCTGTTTAATCCGGCCCGTCTAGGATTTATAAAATTGTCCTAAAGACCGCATTCTTTTTAGACCGCACAGTCTTTTTTCTGCAATACCCTGCATTTCAGTTGATTCCACTAGATGGCGCACTCCAAACACTACCGACCGTTGCCAAAGCCTAAGAGTCTATCATCTCTACACACAGATATCCACTCTTCGCGTTTGCCATTGCATTGAGTCACCCTAATTTAACAATGAATGGACCAAGGAAAAGAAAAGTCGACAGTGAGTGCCAGGTTTTTAATAATGAGTGGACAGCTAAATATTTTTTCACCGAAGTCCGATCAAAGGCCAAGCATCCTCAAAGTCCGGACTCTGGTCCGGATCCGGACCGAACCACAACTGTCTCCGGACTCTGAGCAAATGATACTTTTCATATGTATTATATGTATTATATGTATTATATAT
>OMKP01084660.1:0-14150 GCA_900302375.1 Bathygadus melanobranchus | reverse complement strand
GAAAAATTTGACTGATCTAGTCCTGATATCGACATTTTGAGAAAAACTATTTTTTTTTAAAAACGTCAATTTCAGCAATTCGATTTTTGTGATATGACACACATCTACAAATAAAATACGGAATAGAATGGTACAGACATAAAGGAGTTTCGAAACTGTTTTTTTAGACGGAAAATATATTATCACGGCAATCGATGAGCTTTGTTATCAATATGATGTCAAAATTCTTAGCTTCACTGATGCAAAGTAAAAATATGAGATCTAAGAAAGTACTGAAAAATCGACAAAAAGAAAATTATCGGTGATGAATTTTTCAAATTCTACTCTGAAAATTCGTTTTCAGTTTCCATGATTTTTGGAATTGGCCGGATTGAACATTGCAACGGGCCGGATCCGGCGCGCCGGCCGTATGTTTGACACCCTTGATATAGATCATCTAGATAATGATGCCTACTTGCCTACTACCGAGGTCAGCAGTAGAAGTGTGTGTGTGTGTGTGTGTGCGCATTTGCGTGTGTGCGCGTGTGCGTGTGTGTGTCCATGTGTGAGTACAAGTGCGATAAAGAGAGAGTGAAGTCTTCCATTTTTCTTAAATAACCTGTGTGATTTTCGTCTTATTTTCCTGACATTGGTAATTATGAGCACGTAACTCAAATATTCTCTTAGCGGAGGGTAGGCCAGCTAATCGGTCTCGGCAACAGTCAATGTCTTGTTAATCCACTGAAATATGCTTTTGTTCTGCTAATCTCTATGTGAACATCACAGTGCAACAAAGAAGTATTTCTTATGGAGACCTGCATGGAGGAATGACTGAGAACAGCATGTTGGGCGACAGTAGCTCAGGGGGTAGAGCGGTTGTCTGGCAACCGGAAGGTTGCTGGTTCGATCCCCGGCTCCGCCTAGGTAATTGTCGAGGTGTCCCTGAGCAAGACACCTGACCCTAACTGCTCCCGACGAGCTGGTTGTTACCTTGCATGGTTGACACCACCGTCGGTGTATGAATGGGTGAATGTGAGGCAAATGTAAAGTGCTTTGGATAAAAAGCGCTACATAAATGCAGTCCATTTATGTTCTTAAAGTAGTTAACGAATAAACCAAAGCCTTCAACACAGATACAAGAATACCGTTTTAAACCAACAGAATGTCCTGGTGTTTGTTCCAACAAACAAGTACAACAAGTGTACTACGCACTACTGATTACGCTTGCGACGTCGTCTTATTTTTAATCTTTCTCATCGTATAACAAGATAACACTTTATTGTGTCATAAAAGATACCAAGGTTAATGTTAGAAGTTAGAACAGACTGTGGCATTTGGGATTCTTCCTTTAGGGAAATATTAACTGTAGTAAAATTGAGACTGTGGAAGAATTAAAATTGGTAAGATATGAATGTACAAAGGACGGTGGAATTGTCAGGACTAAAATAAGATAGCACCGGCTGGGGGAAGTTGACTACTCTGCGGCCTGTAATATAACTCCTTTTAGGATTTTGTAGAATGTAGTTGTTCTCACTGTTGTCATGGTGGCCTTGTACCTGTTCTATTTGCAGTGTTAAATAGTAACAGGTCTTCTTACAGGTCTGGATCTCCGGTGTTGCTCTCGCTCGCTAAATCAGTGAACGGTCAATCATTTAGGGCACTAAACACAAAATAAACAAAGAATTGCAACGGACACATAATTAGCCAAGAGAATGAGCTGTGGAATGCCCAGCTTGTTCCAAAGGTGGCAGGAAGCCGTGCGCCTCACCGCGGGTTTGTGGGGGTCAGTCGGGGGTTCGTTCCTCAGGTGTGTGGCCTCCAGGAGGCGTTTCACTGCGCCCATGCGGAACCCGTCCACTCCCTTGTCCAGCCAGAACCTAACAATGTCCTTTTAATGACAAACACAGTAAACACACGGCAGGCCCACTTCGTTTTGAAAAGATGCAAACCTGCAGGTGGTAATGGAATGAATGGAGGGTGGATGGAAGGGGATGAAAGGGTGTTGTTTGATGAATTATGCAAATTATGAATCATAATTCATTCACAATAATCATCATCATATCTTATCCTAGCTATCTTGCTGTTTACCAGCAAGGGGTCAACCTAGCAATCATGAGTGTTTAAAAAGTGTTCTATTCAAATCTTACTGTACCGTCAGCAATATATTGTTGTTTCGGACAAATGTACTTATTGTTTAAGTCGCTTTGGACAAAAGAGCTAAATGCCCGAAATGTAAATGAATTGCAAGATTGTCTTGCATGTACAATGGTAACCATATTAAACAAAGGTGAATTCACATCTCCCTCCCTCCATGTCTAAGAAAAAGCCTGATCCTATACCAATATGTGCATGACATGTATGCCAGCATTCCATTTTATTTGTAAAACAGTTGTTACACCAAAAACATGTATCATCATTATTCAGCTACAAGCTGTGAGCTGTATGTATCAAGTAGTGAACAGAAAAATGACTATTTACCAAAGGAAATGGTTAACTGGGAGACCATCAGCTAGTATCTCCGATAAGTAAACACACAGGACTATAACGAGTCGAGTAGCCAGTAATTATTCGACAATATCAATTATTTACAAACAACAATGGAACATGGAAGATGGCTGCATGTAATATAAATTAAAAGATAATAACTTAATATCTTTGGACGATGAAAGAAAGCAATCTAATAAACTAACTAATAATGACTTGATGCTTACAATCATCTCTCGGCGGACATGCGGGTTTCTCAAATTCAGGTCTGGCTGCTCTTTGAGGAACTGGTGGAGGTAACACTGTCCTCTCACTTCATCATACGTCCACGATGAGTTACCAAACACACTCACCTGCAGGGAGAGAGACACACAGAGGGCCAGGAGGATAGGACAGGAGAGAGAAGACCCTACAGATTATAGGCTGATAGTAAGGCTGGCAAGACAAGATAAAGGGTTGGATTTACAGTAACTCTTACAAGAACAAAAATCGAATTCCCATCCCAGTTTACTTATGGAAATCACACTCCTATCCTTGCTCCACAAAGACATAATACAGACTGATGTGAGTAGACAGGTGGTAATTCAGCCATAGTGGTGTGCATGTGTACCCAGTTATTGGGCCTTGGTGTCGTCGCATTGCAGTCGGTCCAGATGTAGTAGTCTTTGTACTGTTCATCTCTGCTGCGGCTCATATTAAACCAGCGGTGGCGGTCGCTGGTGTGGTTGGGAATAAAGTCCATGATCAGCTTCAATCCTAGAAGATGGATGCAAAAATGAATACAGGCCATCTTAAAGGTCCATTACATTCTGGTGCAGAAACACAACCAATCTGTTGATTCTCTTTCCTTGTGTTCACTCTCCATTGACCTGGCGTCAAAGATTACAAGATGAAACACAGGCCATAGTGGGGCTTCTGCATCTAAGTCAATGTTATGTTGTCATTAGGTCAGCCTGGGTAAAGGCATTCACAGGAAGAAAATCTGGTCCTTCAACTGCAACCTTTCTGGCTCAATTGCCAACACATTACTCACAATACCAATACATTACAGCAGGACCAGGATACCAATACATTACAGCATACCTTTGGTGTCATTTGACCCCAGAGTGACCTGCAACTTGTCAGAACACACACCTCTGTTATGCATCTGGTTCAGGAGCTCCTCAAAGTCCTGCATGGTCCCATATAGGGGGTCCACGTCCCGGAAGTCCTCCACATCGTAGCCAAAGTCTGTCATGGGGGAGCGGTAGAATGGGCTGATCCAGACCGACTTGATGCTCAGGTACTCAAAATGAGACAGCTGCTCTGCAATGCCTGTTCATCCAGAAAACACAATAAAACATACTCAAGATAAGTATGTGTGTGTGTGTGTGTGTGTGTGTGTAAAAGTGTGCATGGTAAGCCGCTGCGGAGGAACACACAAACCTGTAACTACTAATCCTCCTGTCTGTGTTCTCAGTGTGGAGGAGCAGACAAATAGGCCCAATCTGATGTGACTTTTACTACACTTAAAAGGTGATTTCCAGTCACATTCTAGCAAAATAAACTCTGTTAATAGGAAACACACAGGGGCATGTGCTCTGGAGCTGTGTGTTGCTACTTCAACTATCGTAAAACTAGGGACATTATAAAATGGCCCTAGTGCCAGGAAAACATTGAGTGCCAAACTATGAACCCATTACAGATGTTTTTTTTCTTTTCATTCATAGAGGAAACAGAGAACAGAATGTTGAAAAAAATGTAAAGCATATAGGCGAAAATAACTTTACTTAACTTGTAGAATGTTAATAGGCTATAAAGCATCAGTGTCGTTAGGCCTGGGCGTCCAAGGCTAGCGCCCTGGACCATACTGGTCAACCAAAATTTGAAGCAATAATGACTTGAGAACACTGGCGTGGGTAATGATGTTTTACAGTAAGCCTTAGAGTGGACAGGAATGATTGATGAGTGTCTTTTACCGTAAACATTGCAATATAGGGGCATTAGTGGCGATACTGAGATTTGCGACTTAAAAACCGTGTGTGTGTAAATGTAATACTCCAATAAACTAATGTTAACAATGTACAACAAAGTTTTTCTCTAATCTGGTACTGTAGTACGTCAATACATGTTTAGTGATAGCAGTTGTGAAGTAGGCTATTCTGCTTCTTCTACTGATTAGTAACAACTACTAACCCATATTTTTAACATCACATTTCATAATTAATCTAGAAAGTGGACAACTGTTTTTGAGGTACACATTTCACATTTTCAGTGATTAAAAATGTACTTTTAATGTAAATAAGGTGCCAGAGTGGATACAAAAAAAACATAAAAATAGAGCTTGTCATTATCATTATCGGTTGGTTTTTTTTACCCGGAGGAGGATCCCCCGAAAACTACAGAGGTCCGGACTAAGCCCCGAATGTCGGCAAGTCCTAGAAACGCCCCTGCTATAAAGAATTAATATTATTGCATTATCTACAACTAGTACCCAAAAATACATGAACGGTAACAATAATAATTACAATTTTGGGATATAGATTGCCCATCTCTAAATTTAGCCTTGACCATGACCATTAACTACGTGTCTTAATAAAAGTTACGCTATGTAAAAAAGGCAATTCATGGGAGTCATTTGATTTATTGAAACCTACCCACCTACCTTTGAGATCCCCAACGCCATCGCCGTCTGAGTCTTTGAAAGACCGGGGGTAGACTTGGTAAAGTGGTGATGCCTGCCACCAGCCGAGGCATCTGGGCGAAAGCGCGATTATCGTTATCGTCAGCGCCAACAGCGCCAAAATGCAGGCAATAATAAGCCAGAACAATATCTGTCGGGGAACTCTGTATCGGGCTTGACTGGAGTACAGCAGCAGAACTTCTTTGGGCATTCCAGCGTACGGTTTGATCTGCGTATACTCGTTCCAAGTGTCCTGTCCTACACCTGTGGAATCCATGGATGTGGTGGAATCCCGGTTCTCCTTGGTGGCCGCACTACCGATGCCATCTTCCTGGAAGCCCGAGTTGCGGATGCACTCATCGAGCTCTACGTTTTCGTTTCCATTGGTCATCTTGCAAACTGGAGAAATGTGGAGAATAGCGATAAATAAATGTGCCTACGTTGTTAGTTATCCCAGAGCACTTAGTGAGCGAGAACCCGAGTGCGTTTCAGCCTAAAAGCGCTCATGAAACTGAGGGTCATAGTGCAAAATCTCACACACATACACTGCTGAACATGACATGTGCCTCTCTCACGCACGTACGCGCCGCGCGCGTAACTGTGGAATGTGAAACACCAGACATGTAGGCCTAACGAAAGATCTTGTTGCAGCCAGTTCCCTTGAATTACTATGACTTGCAGCCGTTCAGCTGCACTTTAGATAATTAAACTGTACATGGTAATAGCATGGGTAATAGGCAAAACGATACAATAATGCATACAAGTCACACTGTCATGTGTTTTTTGGTCTTTATAGTGGAGACGAACCTACATGAAACTAATTATTACGATTTATTATTTTACCCTCCCCCCTTTCTACAAAGATTGAGAGTAAAACAAGCAGTTGAACTTATGAGATTATGTTCACTATGCTAGGAAACAATAAGTCAAGAGAAGCTAGGTGCGTTTTACGGTAACCATAGACAAAGACATAAGAAGGTAATGAGTTTTCTTGAATGCAGAAACATGTGTCTACTATATATGATAAAGACTAAAGTTTTAGTAGTTGTGTGAAGAAGGGTTAGTCTGTGTAGCCGTACCAGGCTACGCTGCTTTGGATTACTCACTGTGGTCCAAGGTCATTGACAGATCTGGGCCTGATAAGCGATTTATCCTACCTAACTCTCCACAACATACCCTCAAGCACATCATTCTGTCCCTAAGATGAACTGCTCACTACACTGACTAAATGGAGCCCAACGCTGTTAATTGAACAGTACACACTCAAGACAGCTGCTGGGTGAAGGTGGGCTTAGACAGACCCTCACTGCCCTGATCGCCAGCCTGCAGAGGTGAACTAGTGGCGGGACCAACTCTGGCGGCAATGAAGACATTACATTTGAATGGCAGGGAACCTTGTATTGTGTGTGTGTGTGTGTGCTGACCTAAACAAACTCCCTGAAATGTTTCGTCCATTGTCAAACAACACATGACTACAGTGTGCTGCTGGGTTTCGATCTCAATGTGTCGACATGCACACACACACACACGCGCGCGCGCGCACACACACACACACACACAGATAAACAAGACCATAATCACACACACACCCACCCACCTACCTATCTACACACCCACACAAACAAACACACACGGAATCCCTGTATACAATGTGTCAATAAAGGCAGCAGTTTGAATCACAGGAAACCTTTTACCAGTGTACCATCTGTGTAATGGTAAACTGCAGTGTGTGTGTGTGTGTGTGATTTAGTGAATGAGGTTTTATAGCATGTGATTGGTGTTTCGCTGAATGCCGTTTGTGTGTTTTTGCGCACCCTCTGGCCGAAATGGTGCATAGCACTTAGCTGAACACCTACAAAAATTGACCCTGTGACATAATTTTTAAGTTATCTACACCAGAGTTGCCACACTTGTTAAGGTAGGTGTCCTCTATGTGTGAGAAAAAGAGATGTGAAGAAGAGAAGTAGAGTAGAGGCAGATTATGAGGGACAAACTACATTCATGTGTTCTGTTGGTTCTCTCTTCGGCTGTGACATGCATTGATATATTAAGCGGCTTCTAAGGCACTCTGGGTCTTATGTGTTCATACGTGTATATGCAACAGTGTAGCAGGAAGTATTGCTTGTCTCCATCTGGTTCTGCTCAGCATCCATTGTTGGGGGCGTTCCTATGTACTCTGAGAAGGCTCTTACAAATTCCAACGTGCAGAGTTCCGTTCCAAGTTCCGATTTGCAAGAGGACCCCAAAACACTACCATATAGAACAATCAGTTTGATTGTGTATTTGAATATTCTGAGCCAGATTGGAATAGGTATATATAAGTTAGTAGCCTTTTTTATATGGCATTAAAAGCCCTTCTTCCCCTTGTCTCTAAGATCATTCATGGTCAAGTTCATTGTGGATGTTGTTTAGTCCCAAATACAAATACATGTATTTGTATGTGTCAGTGGAGCCCAGTGGAGCCCAGTAAAAACCTATATGGTTTCCCTGACATCTGGGTCTTTTATGGAAGACCATCATTCTGGTCTTATCCAGAGTAAGATGGCAGAAGATTTGTCGATAATGGTAAATGGACTGCATTTATATAGCGCTTTTATCCAAAGCGCTTTACATTGCCTCACATTCACCCATTCATACACCGACGGCGGTGTCAACCATGCAAGGTAACAACCAGCTCATCAGGAGCAGTTAGGGTTAGGTGTCTTGCTCAGGGACACCTTGACAATTAGCTAGGTGGAGCCGGGGATCGAACCAGCAACCTTCCGGTTGCCATACAACCGTCTACACATCCTGAGCTAGATAGATCGATGATCTATCTGCCATTGCAAGGCCTCCTCAGATGGGGCTAGCAATATTACATCATCTGCAAACAGTAGACATTTGATTTGATAGAGTGGGACCAGGTATGTTTCAATTTTCAATTTGATTGTTCAATCAATGATCTTGCTAATTCATCAATATAAACATTAAACAGGGTGGGCTGAGACTGCAGCCCCGTTTAACCCCTCTACTTTGGGGGAAGAAATGTCTCTTTATCGCCAATTCTCACTGCACATGTGTTATTTTCATACATTGTTTTGATTACATCATAGGTTTTCTCTCCTAAACCTTTTTCGATCAATTTTAAGAATAGACCGTTATGCCAAATTGAGTGAAATGTGTTCATCTACAAAAAAAGAGAACATTTTGTTTTTATTTAGTTGGACATGTTTATTTATGAGGGTGTGGTGGGTGTAGATGTGGTCTGTTCTGAGTTTTGGTGTAAATCCAATCTGACACTTGCTCAGGACATTATGTTCACTGAGGAAGCCTTGCAGTCAGTTGTTTAGGATGCTACAGAATAACTTCCCCAGATTACTGCCACGGTTCAAATTTGTCTCTGTTTTTATAGATCGGTGTGATTATTCCATTGCTCCAGATGTCAGGGAAAAGTCCAATGCACAGAACAAGGTTGAATAATATTAAACAATATGGCTATGCTAAACGTATGGTTTGTATATTTCAACATTTCATTTAAAATACCATCTTTACCATGTGTTGTACAGGCTCCTGCCTTTTTGTCTTACGGGTTCTTCTGTAATGTTTCTGTTTCCCAGTATTGAAGTGGAACTCAGGGTTGTTAGGTTGTCTGTGTTTTTTACTCATTTTCTTAGACATCTGCAGGCTGTATCAAACCATTTTTCATTAGTTGACTTGCTGGATTCTTGATGTAAACACGTTTTTCAAATTAGATACATTTGCCACTTCAGATATGGTGTTAATATCCAGCACAGGCTGGTTCAGGCTGCCTGTACTGTGGGGGACATGAGGTGGAATGGAAATGGTCTAATTTAGATTTGATTGTTTGATGCCCAATTACCTTCTGGTAGATGTCCTTATTAGTCTTTGTCCATCTATAAGGTTGTTTTGTGGGGTTCAGTTTACTGGGCTCTGCTGTATGTGGGTCTATTACTGTCTGTCTGTTTTTACTATTATTAAGGGGTTATTCATTCATTTTCTTAAGGTGGAATTATTTTACATTTACATTTACATTTACATTTAGGGCATTTGGCAGACACTTTTATCCAAAGCGACTTACAATAAGTACATTTGTTGAAAGAGGGAAACAACAATATATCGGTGACGGTACAGTACGATTTGAAAACAATTGAATAGATTTTACAATTGTTCATAACTGGTTCATAACCAATATTAAAACAATAACAAACTGTTCTTCATGTTTCAAATACCCCCTGCAATCCTTCAAAGTACCCCCATTTGAGGAATACTGCGATCGTCGACTGTGTTATTGCCAAGAGGAGAGCTGTGTTTGTAATGGCCAAAAGAGTCCCCTCGAAGCCGACCATTAACTATTTACAGAGCCTATGTTCGACACAGCTGTAGTAGTTAGAGCCCACTTTTGTTGACAATTTTGTCAAAAGTGTTCCCGTTGAGGTGTGAAGGGAGGGGAATGCTGATTTGGCCAGTTGTGTTTGTCTCTGTGTGGGTTAATACAGTCTGGTTCTACGTCTATCCTGTAATTAAGATCTCCACAGATCAGTTTGTTTCCCTCGGCCTGGTAGTGACTGATCTCATCTTCAAGGATGGAGAAGCTGCTTTCATTATAATAAGGTAATTCTGATGGGGTGGGGGGGATATATGCTGCACACATAAATATATCTTTGTCTGTGGCAACAATCTCTCTTTTTATTTCGAGCCAAATAGGAAATGGATCTTTTTTTGGCACAAGGTTTACCTTGTACCAAATCAGCATTCCTCCTGAATCCCTGCCCTGCTTTACCCCTTTCAGTTTGGTGGATGGGAACACTATCTCTCTGTAGCCTCAGGGACAGCTAGTTGAACTGTCTCCTCTACTCCAAGTCTCCTGTAAAACAAACACATCTGCATCTCCTAACTCTCTGGTCAAGTCTGGGGTCCTGCTTTTAACACCAACAGCAGAGGATTTAGACATTTGGCTACAAAAAGAAAATAAGTAAATAATAAAACGTAATGTTAAAATCAGATAAACAATGAGATGATTATATCCACTGCCATTAAATCAATTGATAATGTAATATATTAATTCTATGTAGCTTCAATTTAATATCTTCTTAGGTTTTTCCCTTTTATTCCCCTAAAAAGAAAAAAACTCATTCTAATAATCACTCTAATAATACTAATAATAATACTACTACTACTACTACTAATAATAATAATAGTGACAACTACATTGTTCTACACAGCACATGACTTGTGTACTAGGGTACCTGAGCCATCAAGTGAGAGCACAGCAGGCATCTGCTGGATGTCTCTCAGCTCATTGCGTGGGGGAGTATGGGTGGGGTCAGGCCCAATCAGATGAAGATGCAAGAGAAAATGCATTCACATAGCCTATATTAAAATTCTGTTAACGCAAAATACTTTTTTAAAAGTCAAGACATCCATTGTCTTGACCCTGGGTTTTAAAACCGAGTTTGAGTAACTTTTAACAAGCGTGCTGAATGTGAATCAGCTTATCAACTAGACCAACAATGTATGTTCATGTTCAGAAGTTTAAGGTTCAGAAAGTTTGTTCAAGTTCAGTTTGGTTTGGAAAGTTTAGAAAGTTATAGAACCAAAACTCTGGAGGCAGTGGTTTCCTGGAGATTCGACATTCGAGTCATTGGTTTGGTGTGTTGAGTATTTCATCATTTATTGAGATTGTAAGTGATTGTGGAACAAAGGTCCACAAAGGTTGTGGAACGAGGGCAGATATAGACAGACAGAGGAGCTACACCCCTCTCTCCATCAACGGTGCCCCCGTGGAGAAGGTGAGCAGCTTCCGTTACCTCGGCGTAATCATCACCGAGAACCTGACACGGACCACTCATACTTCCACCCTGGTGAAGAAGGCACAGCAGCGTCTCTATCACCTCCGACAACTAAGGAAATTCAGTCTGCCAAAAAGGATCCTAAAGACTTTCTACTCTGGTGCCATCGAGAGCATTCTGACAGGATGCATCACTGCTTACGGGACGGGAACTGCTCCTCACAGGACCGAAAGGCCCTGCAGAGGGTGGTGCGCCTAGCTGAGCGCACCATAGGGACTGTACTAACTCCCCTCCAGGACTTGTACACTAGGCGGTGCAGCACCACAGCCGGTAGGATTATAAAGGATACTCATCACCCCAACCAAGAACTCTTTCAATGGCTGCGGTCAGGCAGACGCCTCCGCAGCCACAAAGCCAACACGGAGAGGGTCCCCCAGGCCATCAGACTGATAAATACAGCCCATACTGGAGTCTAACTCCAGTACCGCAGCATATATACTGTATATACTATGTATATCTTCTGTCAATACCCCACTCAACTGTATCTCAGTCTTTCAACCAGCAATAGTTTGGTTCCCGATCTAGCAGTTGTGCGGCTCTTTTTCCCCTGTGTAGCCCCCTTCCTTTTAAGTTATTGTAAATGTTTACATTGTTTTACTCTTTATTTTTTATTTACATTGCAAACTTGCACAGTCTGCCCTGCTGCCGACCCTCATTTCACTGCTTCTGTACACTGTATATTGGCATGTGACAAATAAAACTTTTAATCTTGAGATGTTAGCAGAATAATTTGGCTTTGGTTTGGTGTGTCTATGTTGAATATTTATAGAATAAGATAGATTGGAGATGTTATTGTTTAGAATCCTATTAATTGATTTCTACTATATTGTGACTTTATGAACAAAACAAAGATTGTGGAAGTAGGACAAACATTAATATAGGCATTTAATTACAACAATATATATTCTTTTGGTATTTCTGCTACATTTTGTGAACAAATATCATTACAATATTTCATCCAATATCAAAAAAAGTTGGGGGCGGAGCCACTTTCTTTCTTGATAATAAAAGTACCATCCCTCAGTTCCCTGATGAGCCCTTCCATGCCAAATGGTGAATGCTTAATATCAAATATGAAGCTAACATTACCTTTGGCCTATTTATTTGTGTTAACATATTTTATTGTAATCAAAGGAGGAAGTCATAGACATAGCGCTCATGGTAGCTTGTAGAATCACTGACTTGGACAAAGCGATTAAATACCTAACATTAGTTATATTATTTCGAATGGAAGTGCTGCCCCACTTGAGTAGTAAAATAATCAGGTACGTTTGGATCAGTTTAAGCCACAATCACGCTACACCTGAAAGACTCTGAGCAGAATGTGAGTGTCACAGACTGCCAAGAACATGACCACTCCACCCTCAGGTTCAAGGCTGATCATTGACTATGCATGCTTTTACTTTTAGATATCTTTCTAGTTTTGATGTAGTCTAACTCAATAGTTAATTTGATTTTTTGAGGGTATCATTAATTTCATACACTTTATGAATTACTGTGAATCTAATTTACATTATTGCTTAAGACCAGCATTAATGACTATTATGGGTTTTACATTGTTTGTTTCATCCACATACTGTGTTATATCACTTTCTGTATTGATTATCATCTAAAATCTAAAATAATTGGAATCAAAAAAATCCTGAATCTAGAATTGTTGGCATACAACATATATCAGTCAATCAATACAAGCAGAAAAAGTGACACAGGTGGAGTGGCATAGGGTTTATTTGATTCCTTGAAATGTACCAGGTGCCTATGCCATTGTCTTAAGCTGTTTGAAAGAAAGAAGTGTTCCAATTTGTATTTTTTTTTAGGAACAAACTATTTAAAAATGCATCTAATTTTAAAAATCCTGAAATCAAATGGTTCAAGCATTAGCAAAAGTGTTATAAAGAATGCTATTTTCAAGGTTAGCATTTGCAGTTACTCCAAGATTCAAGAGACGTCTGTTGTCGTCATGACATGACTGAGGAGCGCGAGAGCGAGAGCGAGAGAGGTGCGTCAGTGCTGCTGGTATTCAGTCATGTTTGTTATCATCAGTAATTCAGGAAAAAAAACTTTTCCACTCACCCTCACATTCACCCTCTGCCCTAACCCAGTGCTTCAGGTGCAATTACAACCAACCAACCAGTTAGATGCATGCCCGTTTTTTTTTTTTACTGAAATACTAAAAATAAATGCAATTTGTTCAACTCAAATGGCTTCTTCGAGCCATTTCAGTCCACTGGAAAAGTGAAAGTGTCTATATAAAAAAGGTTATCCATGTTCCCTAAAATGATTGAATAATTTATCTTTTTTCTCACTTGAATGCTCAATGCTTCCAGTGTGGCTCTACTACATGCTAAGGGTTACCCAACATATTTTAAGCTAGATGTGAGGGTAGCAGAGTTGTCTTTGTGTGAGTGGATCCCAGTTTAAAGTGGGTTTCACATCAGGGACCCGGACCCCAATCCAAGTACACGTGACCCCAAAGTCCAGTTCAGTTGATTAGTGTGAACACTGTGTACCTTACTTGGGCACGCATCGCAAACCGCAACCCCTTGAATAGGTGGTCTAGGGTACGGTTGTACTCCGTACCAAAACAGGGAATTGTGATGTGGTGTAGTTGGTGACTGTACTATGAAGTGTACTCTTCTTCTTTTTGCTCATTTTTGGATAGCAAACCAACCAGGTGCATACCGCCACCTACTGTATCGGAGTGTGTATGTACACGCAAGTGTACTCCTTCACTTGTGTGAAAGCTGAGTGGTGGTGGGGGGGTCAAGCTACAGAACCATCATACAGGACAGAAAATAAGACTTCACCTTGAACTACTGAAATCTCATCGCAAATACTGTCCCAACGTTTTCATGAGACAGTTTTACTAAAGACAATTAAAAGAAGACATGGAATAACAATTGCACTATCTGTTGTTTTTAATGCAGGGTATCTGAATACTCAAGAAGGCAAGTGGTGTCTGGAGTGGGCTGAGTGTGTGTACAGGCACCTGCTGGAAGAGGGCAGAAAAAGAAGAAGTGCGAAACACGAGTTGGAATCCCTTCTGCCCCAAGCTCTCCGTCTTTGGACTGCTGCTGTATGACAGGATGGCATACAGCATGACACACACACGCGCACGCAAACACACACACACCAGCACACACGCACACAGTAGGCCACACTGAACACTATTACTA
>OMKP01084658.1:0-10502 GCA_900302375.1 Bathygadus melanobranchus | reverse complement strand
GAAGCCGACAGCAGCACCAGGCTGAGGACGGACAGCAGGCTGAGGACATCCATGACTCACGAGAGGACAAGCCGAGGCTGAATCTACACTGACTTAAGAGAGAGAGACGATTCAGGGTAACTCACCCTACTACACATGCTTATTTATACAGATGGGGCCCCGCGTGGACCTAGGTGGGCCACTCCCACAAGGTGCAACTCCCCTTCCTCCCCTTGCTCAACGAGAAGTCGTGTTGAGTTCACAACAGTCTCTGAGACGAGGTGTCATCGTGATGCTGTCATATTATACAGGATATAGGGTTATTATTAGCCAATTCATCACATGCCTTCTTTTGGCTTGCTCATACAGGAACATTTACAGGAATCTTTTAATTCTTTTCCTGCTAAATAATGTTCAAATGTGTTTGTTTTTTGTGGCTTGTTCAATATTGCCTCAGTTATATATTGATGGGTAATGCGAAGAGTAACTTTACTGTACGTTAGAGTTACTGCTGTAAATGAGGCTTTCATCCAAAGTGAGGCTGAATACAACCAAAGCATACAATTAATATTGGAGATCTAAAGTAAATGCAAGTGCCACATGACAATATACGATACGCTATATGAATCAGAAACAAAATAAATGAATAATAAAACATTTCGTTAATCCAAATTCCAATGCAAACCATTGTTTCTAATATTTAACACAATAAAACATTTGGAAAATCGATTATAGTATGTGTATGTGTAGTTTTGTATACATTTATATATATATATAAACTAAAAAGTAAAGTAATAAGAAAGATGCATTTCTTTATCCTCTTATCTTTTAACGATTAGTGCTTAATGAGTGCTGTTTCACCCACATAACAGAAACACATAGCATACTGTAGGGCTGGGATTATACGTAATAGCATTTGGATCACAGGGTCACAAAGAAAGAATAAAGCTTGTGGTCATCGTTAACAATCAGGTGAGTCATTGATAATGGTCAGTTGCTTCATTGAAGGTCAGGTGCTTCATTGGTAATGGTCAGGTGCTTCATTGGTAATGGTCAGGTGCTTCAGCCTTATCTTTTCACTATCAAGTATGGAAACACAATGTGAACAACAAAACTGATCGGGTGGAGGTCTAGTCTCCGCCCCTCACAGATGGCTTCACAGCCTCATTTCACTCCAAACAGACAATTTACCATTTATGATATGGAAGACACGACACCATGTGTTGTTCATATGCAGTCATTGTATTGCGTTGTGAATGGTTAGATGTTGTTTACCACCTGGGCTTTGTGTTTCACCTTGCTGCCTCTCAATCCTCACCACCACTGTGTGGGGTGTATTGCTGCCATGGTTGCTGCCCCCTTCTTACTCACTGGGGCTCTCTCAGCAAGACACTCCATCAAAGCCGTTGGAGGTTTAGTCTCCGTCCATGACGGCCGGCTCGATGGAACCATCCCCGATGAGCGGAAAACAAGGAATAGAAGATCAGTCGTGTGGTCAAATAAATGATTAATCGTAGATTCGAGACGCTATTTAAAGGTGCCCACTTCTGTTTTGATTCAATTGTGTTTTGATTGCGTCTCATGGTTCTCATGTGCGAGGACCGTGAGACCATATACACACACACACACACACACACGATTCCAATAATCAGATCGATTAGGTCTATTCCAGTGATTCATTCAGTTTTGCAGACGTTCTGGACTGAACCTTTAATGGACCATTTTAATTCATGGATTTAATCATCATGGATGGAGTGAAAAAGTGGAGTGAAAAGTGGCCACACGACCACTTAGTGAGTTCATGAAACAGAGGCTTTCTGAGGCTGACAGCTGTCAGCAGCACTTAGCTGTGTCACTTAGCATCACGCACACACACACACACACACACACACAGGGCTGAGGAGGGTGGGCTCAGGCACCCGTCCATCTTCTCCATTAAGCTAGAGATTGCCTTTTTGGCAAGTGTGTTCGGCAATCTAAAATGCCTTGCTCTTTTATAATTCAAATAGGACTTACTGATAACAAGATCTGTTGGCCTCTGGTGAATTAACCGCCAATGAGCATTTATCATTTCTATGCTGTCTATTATATCTCATTTCTGAAACAAAAAAAGATTTACTGTTTGCTTGATTCCACTATTAAATTATGTTTTGGACTTGATTAAAACTTTAAGAGTCTGATCTGTTTCTCCAGATGTTTTGTGGTGGCCATATGATCATGGTGATGATTTCCTATTGATGGGAAAGGTTGACATTATAACTGGAAACGCAGGGTGGGAGTAGACTCCCTTCCCCATTCCTCAAATTACAAATATTATTGAGCAATTACGCCAACGGTGCTTAATGAATGACTCATATGACTCATATTGAATCTCTCAATCATCGAATACTAAAAACAAAGGCCGAAATCTTGGTGTAGTTATGGACTCGGACGTAAACTTTAAGGCACGTAAAGACCATTACGAAATCAGCCTGCTATGTTTGATGTCCAAACAAGACCTGGAAAAACTCATCCATGCTTTAATTTTCAGTAGGCTTGACTGTAATGCCGTTTTCACGGGTCTGTGGTCAGAAAGCAGACTGCACTGGAGTTCAAAATATCACTAGTAGTGTACAAAGCACTAAATGGGTGATCTGCTTGTGTGTTATGAGCCCACTAGAGCTCTCAGGTCATCGGGGCCCGGCCTGCTCACTGTAGAGCCCAGGGGTGAAGCAGCTTTTAAACATCCAGAACATGTGAGGTCTGCATCGACACTTTATTCTTTTAGATCAGGGCTCAAAACATTGTTTTTATTTTGTGTCTCTATTTTATTTTACATAGTTTTTTCATTTCTTGTATTTTACATTTCTCCTCTTCCTCTTTTCCTTTGTAAAGCACTACGAATGGCCTTGTGTTTGAGTGGTGCTGTATGAATAAACTTGCCGTGCCTTTTTATTTTCTCTTAAGCACTTTATGAAGCTTGTGTTAATGTATGGGTGTTATATATCTTACTTTATTACCATTCATGAAGAATTGGTCTCTCACTGATGGCCAAAGACCAGTCGCATGAGCAGAGCAATAAGAAACTGCAGTGCAGTGGAGGAGGCCTGGCGAACATGTATGATCCTGACATGCTTACACTTTACATACTGGTTGCCCCAGACTCTGTCCACCTCACAAGAGATAAAACAGCCCCCAACAGACTGACTGCAGTGGGTAAATGGAAAACTTACTGTTAGCTCCATGACCGAAGACTAGATTATAATCTCACACTACAGTGTAAACATATACAAATACAATATGTGCCATCAATCTGTTGGTGATCATGTAGTTGTAGTGTAGCTGATGTCATTTAGTGCAGCATTACAAGTACAGAATTACAGAATTCGGTACAGTGTTATGAATGTTTCCAATCAACCAGCATCCTACCATCCACACAATGTCTGATTGTAAAAATGGAACTGATGCTTGAGAGTATCTGCTTGAAAAGCGTTGATTGATTGAGTGCCCTTGGCGTTCCCCCTGCTTACTAAACACTGATGGACATCAGCTGGAGGTAATTGGCAATCAGTGAGCCAATATAAAACCAGGGAAGCTGGTTCTCTGGGAAAACTCAAAAACTGTTGTGGTGTGTTGTTGATGCACACCCTAGTGCTTGTAAAGTGCTTTTTGAGAGAGCTTTTTGTTTTCTTGAGTGTGTTTTGATGTACTCATTCACATATTGAGGAGGTTTGAAGTGTGTCACTGAACCATTGTATTGCCGTTGCCATTTCCAGGAGCATGGAAGCACGTAAAGGATTTACTGAAATGTAAAATATAAAATCACATTTTGGGAGGTAGATCCAGGTTAAATAATAGATGTAAAGGTTTTGAGATGAGGATTCAGGTGAGATAGATGTGTGGCTCTGGTGTTTGACTCCCAGGCTACTGGTTCTGGATTTTAACCCCAACATCCAGTCTGTATACATCCTTGAGTAACCCTTACCTGCTCCTTAATTACATGTATCTAACATTCACTCTAAGTCGCTTTGGATAAAAGAACAGAAATGGCTTCTACTTAATAAGTTGTCTGGACCAGTCAGGCAAAATGAACCCTAGTATGTGTGAAAATTACTTAAAGTAATTAAAGGTACAACTGATAACATTGACAACATCCAGCCACTAGATGCTGCACACCCCCTCCCCCCCTTCAATTCCATACCAGGGGTTACCAGTTCGCTGCGTATTTCATGGTCGAGTGGAGACTCAGATAGACTTCAATGATGAGTCTTTAGCAGTAGAATAATGAATTCATTTTGCAACATGTAGCTATACATTAGCTATAGATTTAGGTTACTTTGTCACTGAGCATTTTGGAGCACTTGGCCTGCCTGACTGGCCAGGCGCTTAACGTTTTTTCCACACTAATGAAACACACTAACCCTAACCCTAACTAACAATAACCCCAACCCTAACCCTAGAGAGTTTGAGAGACGCCAATTTTTTCGCGTCAAAAATACACCGAAAATAATTTGTTGATAGTCATATTGATATCATACCTGCAACATTATAGCTTTCACTAGTTTCAATGTGTAGAATGTCAGGCATGAACAAATAAATATTGTATTAGTATTATTATTATTTGGAAAAAATGTTTTTTTTTTTACAATTTACACGCTTTTTACAATCTTGTTTACAATTTACCGGAAGATAGGGCTGACAGGCAGACGCGCCGCAGCAGACACGCTGTCAGTGAGAACGACACACGCGACGCGACTCACACGCAGGCAGTGTGTTTCAGGCCTTACACGGAGATAAACAAAACATACATTTTGGACCCATACTTTTTTTTAATGATTAATTCAATCTTTTTTTTTCACTTTTGTTCCTTACATTTCTAAAAGCTCTGTGGATGTATTTTTTTTTATTTGTCTCTATAAAAATGTTCAATTCAATCGCACCTGTAACATAGGACAGGCGGTGAATATCCTCCGCTCATGAAATCTTCGGACCTTATGATCAGTTCGATTTGGGATCAAATTGGTTACAAAGTACATTTAAAACTATCTAAAAGGTATCAGGCACATGCAAAAAAATAAATAAATAAAAGACAATGGTGTAGAATTAATATTTATTATCCTGAATGCATATTAAATGATCTGTCAGCCAGAGTATGCCTGAGATCTTCAGTCCTCTGGATCTCAACGCCTGGGACAAATACAAATTAACATGTTAGTCTCTATGGCAAAAAAAAAGAAAAAGATAACATTTAAATATTCAACAGCTAAAGCCAAGCTAATTATAAAATAACCATTTATATTAAAACCGTAATTTGGATATTCTCCCTTATTAAAAAAACCCAGCAAAGTAATACATTAAAAATAAACAAAACCATTGTTAACAAAGGAGAGGGTGAACATGTACAGCAGACGTCATTAACGTCCCGTTGCTCTGCGATGAAACGTTCACACGTCTTCTTCCCTGTACTAGTACTAGTAGTACCATGTGCGTGTTATAACATAGGTCCATAAGTTGTTTGGATTAATAGTTTAATTCCATTTTCTTTTTACATTTACTTCATAATGAATTATGTCTGCATATGTACCAATCCAGATGGCAAATGGTTTAAGCCACAGCACAGCATAATTGTTAGTTAGCGGCCATTTTTCAAGAGCATTCCACTTGGGTACACTGATATTGTGTGCGATACGCTGTCTACCATATTTCGGGTGGCAAACAGGTCTGCTCTTCAGCTCCTCATAGCTTCTATGAGTTGCGTTCAAGATAAACAATAAACCCCTCTCGAGCCGTCGTTGTGACAGAACTCACATTCAAGTATCAAGTCTTGCCATCTTTACTTCCACCTGTGAATTTTTGTTCTCCTTTCGTCCATTCAGAACAGCATACCATATATTAATATTGAACCAATGTTAAAGATCCACAGGTTGTCCATTCATTCATTCACTATGACATTGAACTCCATTGAACTTTCCTTATGGGCTCCTGCTGCCACTTCTACATGTGTTCCCATGACCAGTTCAGTACATTTCTTCCCATAAGATGGCTGACCTTTCCCACCACACACACACGGACGGACGGACGGACGCCCACACACGCGCGGACCTTGTAAATATATTTAATCAGCTGTATGGCAGAGACGTGGTTTTGAAGCGTTGCGTTGTCTAAATGAGCGATAATATGATCATTCTGCAGGAGGTGGGGGCATGCAGGTCGTGAGTGGCGACGGGATCCTGAAGTGGAAGCAAAACTTTCAGCCAGTATTAAATTTTTTTTTTTTTTTTTTTTTTTAAATGAATGGTTGTCAGGGGAGATGGGGGGGTGGGGTTCAGTGAGGGGTGAGTGTCGCGGATGCCGTGGTCTTCAGATCAGACGGTGGTGTAGTAGAGGTCCACAGGAGAAAAGACAGTTTCATGAGCATTTCAAAAATCCAGGGGGTTGGTTCATAAGTTAAGCGGGAAAGTTCAAAGTTGAAATTCCTTAAGACACGAAAAACTAACAGAATAAGTCCCCGCTAAGTCTCCCAGGAGAGTCTGTCAGGTTTAAAAAGGTGCGTGACTCCGAGGTGGGGCTCGCCCGTCCTCAGGCGTCCGCCGTTTGAGCTCGGGAGTCGGGGTCCGCGGACGCAGCGCTCGTCTTCCTCTTGCCGCTCCGTCTTGCCGCTCTCGCCCCGGTCCTCCCCGTCAGCAGTCGGACACTTCGGAGTTGTTGGAATCGAGGGTGACCTTCCTGCGCTGCCTCACGGACTTCTCCTCATCCTGTGGGGAGCAGGGAGGCTATCGTTATCTGCGGGCCAGTGATCAGTGTGTGTACATGTTGGATATAGTGGTTTCCATTGTGTGACAACCATGCATTATTATTGCAAATACAACAATGCAAAAAGTTCTGAATGTTTAATTTACTATATTAGGACTTTTTATGCACTAATTTCCCAATACAGAGGCAAATTCTATTATTTCTATTCTATTTTACAAATTAATTTTTGAATTAATATTGGAGTAATATAGTTGTTTCTCAAATTTGATTTGGCATTAGCAAATAAAAATAAACGTTCATAGAGTGATATAGAGGCTATTTTGCACAGATATGCATACAGGTGTGCCTTGAGATTTTGGCTTGTCCCTTGGTGTGCGTTGGGCACAAAAACTACTGGCCTTAATACAACGCATTGGTCAGGATCATTTTCAATGACGAAGGCTAGTTTGTTGAGGGTTAGTGTTTAGGTTCTAGGCTGAGGGCCAGGCAGGACAGAGAGCGAGTGCAATCGGCCTCACGGTCTGGAACACTCCGTTGGGGCCCCACTCCCCGGGGGACTGGTCGTCGGGGTCGTCTACCTCGTCCTCCTCCTCCTCCTCGCCTTCCTCCTCCCTCACCGTGTCCATCCCGTCCTCCTCGTACTCCGTCAGACAGTCTGACTCCTCGGCTGCACACAGACACACGCGCGTGCGCGCACACACACAGAGAGGAGACGCTGACATGCCGTGCCTCAAACGGGTGTCATTTGAGGTATGCTTGTTGAGACAATGGTTTCACTGCCGGACCGGATCACACGCATGCACATGTCGGAGAAGAGAAAGGGTCAAAAGAAACGCTGATCAGAAGAAAAACAATGTGGTCGCAACTAGAGTAGGAAGTCAAGTACGAGCACGTCGGGAGAGAGAACAGCTATGCCACGGGTCTCGGCTCCCGTTCGTCCAGGTGGTGAGACGTGCATGGAGCTCTTCTCACCGTCTGTGGCTGCGTAGCTCTGCGCCGGCTCTATCCTGGATACGATCTCAGCCAGATCTGTGAAGTCGGCCGCAGGACAGGTACACGTCTGGGGGCGGGGGGGGGTAAAATGTTAGGAAGGCAGGAGAACTCCAGCGCGTTCACACGGTCATGTTAGAAGAAGATGAAAGGTGGATCTTTGGAGGAACCTCCCGATGTTCTTTATAGACGCGTGAGTACAAGGCCTATGTAATGTAGGCTCTCCAGCCCTACCACCCACACACTGCATCATGGATTAAGTGTGATGACCATACCCGTGTGTGTGTGTGTAACTCACGTCATTCCTCTTGCTGTCGTTGTAGTCTGCGGAGCGGTGGTCCCTCAGCATCTTGTCGATGATGTCACCGCGGGCCCAGCCGGTGAACAGCAGCTTGCCGTGCTGATAGCCCACGTCCTGCCGTGACCCACACACACACAGACAGGCACACACAGACACACACAGTGTTGTGGTGATGAAAGACTTTTGGCGATCGGCGTCTTTGATCATGAGACCAACGAGTACGGCGGGACTTACGTGGATCTCGTCAAATTTGCCAAAGTCCATGGTCTTGAAGCGGTCGATGGGCGGGCGGATGTACTCGCAGTAGGCACTCTTCTTTACCAGCTCCAGCTGGCGCACACACGACACGTAGGCCAGCCGTGACTGTATCTCTGCCATGTCAGGCACCTGGACCGGTCACAGGGAGACGCCGTGGTCAGCTGTGTGTGTGTGTGTGTGTGTGTGTGTGTGTGTGTGTACACACATTGTAAACATCAGTGAGTGTGAAAATGAATCGTGTGTGTGCGTGTACACATTGTAAACATCAGTGAGTGAGTGAGTGAGTGTGTGTGTGACCATGCAGATGCGGGAGCCTTCACAGGCGTCCATACCTTCACTTTTTCTGCCCAGGGGTTAATGCGTTTCCACAGCAACCACCAACCGGACAGGCAGTCGCCGTAGTTACAGAGGTCAGTCTCATCTTGGCTACCCACGTCAATGGCAATGACTGTTTTGGCACCCATGTTTCTGGCGATGTCCGCTACGGGACGTGACATATGAGCGAATATTCACGCAGACGCATACATGTGAGCCCACAAACACACACAGCAGGGAGGATGAGGAGACTACGAGGAGAATAGTGTGTGTTGTGTGTGTTATCGGGTAACCACTTCTTTTGGTTCCTTTCAAAACGTCCAGATGGGCTCACGCAGCAAAAAGCTTGCTTTTCATTACAGGCCAACGGGTCTCTCTGCATCGAGTCGATGGGAAATCACAGAGAGAGTTTAGGTGATATTCTTTGGTTTATCTTATTACGAGACTATGTCCCCTGCTTCTGATTTGGACCGTGGTCATTCTGCTGTTAAGCTCAAAGCTGTACGGTACAGAAAGACGTCCCACCATCCACCCACTGTACCACAGTAGCTGGATACAATACATGTTAAATACATATTGATAATAAGTAGATTTGTGTTGGGGAACCCTACTGGTTGTAGCGATGTCTCTAAAGAACCAAAAGAACACCGTACGACCTCCCCACAATGGAAACGGTCCGTTGTTACTCACAGAGGCAGACGGAGGGGAGGATCTCGTCTGGAAGTTCTGTTTGCTTTTTGCGTCACATGAATACATCTGAATTAAGTGGATCTGCGGAGTCGCATCTCCAATCGGACTATTACAGCCACTGCTGCTTTTTATTTATTTATTTTTTAAACCAAAGCCTCAGTAAGTATTATGGAAATGACTTTTTTGTCATCATCTCACCTTCAGCAGAACAAAAATCAAAAAACAGACTGGTGCCCGTAGTAGCAATAGATTCATTGAATGTTTCCTTTTCTTTCTTTCCTTTAGGGTTTAAACCTGCACTATGTACCTTTGCTTGAGTGTCATGAGGGCCAACTGCCAACTTGCTTTTAACCTACACCACTAATAAATAATGAGGGAATTGAATTGAGGGGAAGTTGATCGAAGGATGTCGGCATTTGCTGACACACTTCCTGCCCACAACGAATTTCTTGCCAGTGGACCAAAGCAGATTCTGGCAGCAAATCTCCCGATTGTATTGGATCAAAGGCGATGTTATCGTGATGACAATCTCTTTATTATCTTTTTACAAACCGTATTGTCTTCATTAAAAAGTGAAATAGTGCAGATTTAATAAAAGCTGCTTTCATATCAAAGCTTAAACAAACAAAAAAACCCAGACCAAATTCACGTGAGACGTTTTGAGTGCTTGTAGACACCAGACTGTTTGATGGACGGTTATATCACAGTGCCTCGTTGTACAGAGTGTAACACATAGCTAGACAATGTGCTATGTTGTTCTTTCTTGCAAAGTTCCACACAACATCCAGTACAACCCAAAAGCGCTGATTTTCCCCCACGTCCACGAATGTCTTAGCGTTGTGTTGAGGTCATTACTTTTACTTTAGGTGTCAATTAAGACAACGATGTACGGTTAACATCATGTGATTTGCCAATATGTAAAAAACTAAAAAAAAAAACTCCAAAAAACGAAACTCTAAAACAAACACAATAGACAGGGGAAATATCAACAACCCACTTGCAGCATACTTACCGGTCCTACCCGCAGACAAGCCTCTAACGCCCTGAATACATTACTGTCCACCTCTTGCCGGGACATAGTACTGTACACCAGGGACTGGTGGTGAACCACCTCTACTTGCCTGGAAGGTTGTTGATGTAGCCACCGTCCATTAGCAAGTTGCCGTCTTTGGGGTCGCAGAGGGGCGGCAGGTACCCCGAGAGGGTCATGCTCGCCCGCACATAGCGCCACAGTGAG
>OMKP01084657.1:0-11115 GCA_900302375.1 Bathygadus melanobranchus | reverse complement strand
TAGGTTAGGCCACAGATTAGGCCGATTCCCCACCTGGTCAGGGTTGAATGGGAGTTTGTGTGTGAGCGTATATACAAGTTGGTTCTTGTGGCTAACCTCATGACTTAATGCACCTGTGTGGCATTTCTCTCGCAGTCTCCTATTGGAGCGGTGTCTACAGTGAGAAGTCGTGGTCTACAGTGCACTTTACTTCGTGAGCGTGACCAGTGGTGGAAGAAGTACTTTTTAATCATGTAAAAGTAGTAATGCCACTGTAGAAATACTGTTTGAAGTAAAAGTCCTGATTATAATTGATTAATTAATGTATTAATGTTGCAGCTGGTAAATGTGAAGCTAATCTTATATTACTTACTGGGTAGCTTGTGAATTTCTCCCTGGGGACCAATAAAACTTATACCTTCCATACCATAGTATTCTATACATTCAATAACATTCCATACCATCACATTCTATACCTTCCATAATTCTATACCATAGTACTCTATACCACCACATTCTATACCATACCAAATAGCATAGCATAACGTTCTATACATTCGAGAACCATATAACATACCATATAACAAAGCATATGTAGCAGTGAAGACTGCCACACACCACCTAAGTGTCTTTCTTCAGGGCTCCCAGGACACAGGTAGGTGGTGAAGAATCCGGTTTATTGTAAATTGTTGCAAATGAATGACAGAGCAGGTGGTATCTCTGCTAGCATGCTAGCGCTCTCCTGAGTGTGTGTGTGGTGGTGGCTGGTTTAACCTGTGGGCCTTGATTAGTCAATGGCCCACAGGTGTGCAGCCTCACCCAGCCAAACCAATCAGCCTGACTCTGGCCAGGTGAGACTGCTTAAGCCAGCCACCAACCAACACACATGCCACCATATAACATACCATAACATTCTATACCATACCATATAATAATATACCATAACATTCTATACCACACCATATAATAATATACCATAACATTCTATACCACACCAACATTCTATACCATACAAGAACATACCAATAACTTGGTATAGTCTAAGGCCATCTCCTGAGTGCTTCTGGTCACCAGATAGGGTTGCTTTGCCTCAGAGAATGTTCTGGGCACAAGGCCATGATCTCCAGCCCCATAAGGAAGGCTGAGGAAACAACCCTATCTGAGACAATAGGAGTATCAGGTGACCATGTTGCTATTAAATGTAACCTTGAACTTAATACTTACATTTACATTTAGAGCATTTGACACTTTTATCCAAAGCGACTTACAAAAAGTAACACATTTGTCGAAAGAGGGAGACAACAATATATCGCTGAAGGTAGAGTAGTAGCTCAGGGGGTAGAGCGGTTGTCTGGCAACCGGAATGTCGCTGGTTCGATCCCCGGCTCCGCCTAGCCAATTGTCGAGGTGTCCCTGAGCAAGACACCTAACCCTAACTGCTCCCGACGAGCTGGGTGTTACCTTGCATGGAAAGCGCTTTGGATAAAAGCGCTATATAAATGCAGTCCATTTAGAGTACAATTACAAGTGACAAGCATTCCTGATAAGATAAGAAGCTCTTTATTGTCCCCGAGTGGAGATGGCAATTGATTGATTCATTGATTACCAGGTCAATAGAACAAGTTTACAAGCTTACAATTGCTAGGTTGACTCCTTACTGTACAACAGCAGGTAGCCAGGATAAGATACTACACAAGCTTTGATTTATTTCAGGTGCCGGGTCATACCAGCATACAGGATCCTACAATGTGCCAGGACATACAAACATGGAAGTGCTAATATTTAACTTTGCACTTTGTAACTTTGTACATAATCTGTCATCTTAACCGTACGGCAATACGCTTTTCAAATCCTATTTAGTTTTCTTTTGTTCGTTGTTCTGTTCTTCTGTTTAAATCGTTAAATGTTTACAAGACACTCTTTTACTACTCTTTCCGTTATTATCCTACTGCATTTTTGCAGTGTTTGTGTGTGTGAGCTTTATATTTGCCATAAATAGTCGATCAACTTTACCACCACCACCACCTCACTGTTCCTGATCCAGGACACTACGAGTGCCTTGCTGGAAAGCATTGGAGTGTAAAGCATTTCCAAGGACACAAATGAGGATTTTAAGTCAGGTACTCTGGTGCTAAAAGCTGAGAGGCTTTGAGACGTGTCTTGTTGAAAAAAAAAACACCAAAGCACCGCGAAACAAAAACCAACGACAACAACCAAGTTCTCTTCTGCTGTGAACTGGCATGAGGACACCTTCTCTGGCATCTGACAAGTAGGCGTTGTCTGCCTTGACCGTCCGTGGGCTACTGGAAGTAGGTCGTGGCTTGGGTGAAAGCGCTGCCATGGCGATGGCCCCTTTCCAGTAAGTACAGAGTAATACAGCTGTTGCCAACCTGTAGCACAACATGATTCGATGGGACCATTCAATCACATCCATAGACAAAGCTATGAGATGATGGCAAGGGCAAATCATGTGCTGTGTTGTTTTACCATTGCACGTCCATGTCACGACACAGAACATGATCCACAACCGGATGGAAGAAATCTCACCTTTGGGATCATTCAGGGTTTTATAGCACATTTTACTATGTTACCAGGTTACATTGTAAACGTATTCTATTGTTCCTTATTGCCCAGGAAAGAAGACAAAGCAGTGGAGAGGTGGTAGCATGAAAAGAAAATAATTATTAATAAAGTTAATAATCATCGAAAAGCTCATAAATAATGATTTTGTCTCCTCAGCATCTTCACAGTCAGCTGACGATGTTAAAGTTACTATTTATTAATACATTGAATGGTTTTGCAGATCGTATCTATGGAGAGAGATTTGTCTCATAATTAATACTAATAGGAGTCAACCTGTGTCTTGTACATTTACATTTGAATGAATGTGCAAACATGCATACAAATGCATTCATATTTATGAAAGTTTCCTTTTTCTTATGTCCATACACATTAGTTGCAATAGAACGACTCAAAATTGGCTTAAACATTCATTCAAATGTCAATTTACAAGACACAAGATAACTTTTACAAGACACAAGATAACTTTTACAAGACCAAAGTTGACTCCTTAAATCTCTCTCCATACGGATCCGTCATGATCAAGGTGTTATGTTTGTCGGGTTTTGACTCAGACCCGTGTTTAAACATGTTCCTGAGGATTTAACAAATGCCCTCTGCAGTCCAAGGTATAACTAGTTTGATCATTAACAAACATCTAACAAATAAATCACAAAGTAAATATCAACTCAAAACAATAGCCTTGTTAAAAGGCAAACACATCCAACTTAGATAACAATAGGTGAGACCAAGAGCTAAAACATGAAGGTCAAGTGTGGCAGACGGTCAGACCCTGCTTTTAACTAAAAATATTAATCTAGACAGCCGGGCTCATTTCTGGCCAATCAGGGAATCGTTTCTGTGATTGGTTTGGGGATCCCATCTCCAATTACACTGGCAACAGCCAATGAGTTTAGAGGTCAGGAACGACGTCAGTTTTTAAAATGTTTGTTGGATGTTTATTTTACAATATATGTATGACATGTAGGCATGCGCACACAACATTGGAGTTGGTTGAGCAGCTGCAACCAGTTTATGTGACCGGATTAAATATCGGAGAGATCTCTTTGTTGTGAGCGCTGGGTGTCCCACAGTGGTTGTGGTGCCATGAAAACCCAACTTCTTTTCGTAAGTTTAACGATGTTGTGTGAAGGTCAAATATGACCTCTGTGTGGACACGCTGCTGCTTTCATTATAGCAGAGTGCTGTGGCGCTCCACTCTGAAAACCTGGGTTCAAGGGCCACAGATTATGCTCTCCTTGGAAATTTAAGAGACGTTTTAACATCATGTGAACTGTTATGTCGATGATAAACTCTGCCCACATAATAGCTGGTGGTGCAGCAGACATTGCGCTTGGTTATAGTTTCTAGAGCCCTGGGTTCAATTCCCAAAAAATGTCTTCCCCATTGAAACCCAATGTGTTTTGTTTTTTTTAAACAAAGCAATGTTATCTGAATTGTAATGTCAATTATAACCTCTGACCTGGTCATAGCAGGTGTCTAGGTAGCACCATCGGGAGAGCTGTGTTGCGCAGCTCTGGAGACCTGGGTTCAAGTCCCAATGATTACAGTGATTACTGTGTATCCAAGTCAGATTAAAAACAAGAGACAAACACATCATAAATACTTTATTCATCATATAAACCCATGTCATATTTCTTATGTTCATTACCCCAATGAACCTTTTTCTATTCTGTGTTATTCTGCATACTGCGTATGACAACTGAATGCTTGTCTGTCGTTGTTCGCAATGAGTAGTGGTTAAATACGTTAAATACATTCATTTAAAATACAAAAGGTGCATTTTGCAAAAGGTGTGCAAAATTTTGGATTCTTTTGGGATTTGTTTTCTGCAGATCTGGCTCAAGTCAAAAGCCCATGAAAAATAAATTACAATATCAGATTCTTCTTTACTAAGCATATTTAAATCTATATCACACTATATCCTGCCCCCGACGAGCTGGCTGTTTCCTTGCATGGTTGACACCCCCGTCAGTGAATCAATGGGCAACGTAAAGCGCTTTGAGTGGCCACAGGTTAGAAAAGTGCTATTTGAATGCAGTCCATTTACCATCAACATATAATGATTTGAAGTACTCAAGTACTGTTCAAATTCCAGGTGCCGGCTAGATCTCCAAAGACGTCCTGATCTGGGGCCGGTGGATTTGCATCTAGGAATAAACATCATATCATTAAAAAGAAAAAGGTCAAATTGTTTTCATAACAATGGGTCCATCTTGGCTCTAAACATACATATGTATGTATGTATGTACATACATACATACATTCTGTAGATCTAGTTTCAAGTCCTGCTGTGGCTGTTTTCCAAATGCCTTGATGTACACTCACCGGCCACTTTATTAGGTACACCTGTTCAACTGCTCGTTAACGCAAATATCTAATCAGCCAATCATGTGGCAGCAACTCAATGCATACAGACATGGTCAAGACGATCTGCCGAAGTTCAAACCAAGAATCAGAATGGGGAAGAAAGGTGATTTAAGGAAGTTTGAACGTGGCATGGGTGTTGGTGCCAGTCAGAATTTGGTGTAAACAACATGAAAGCATGGATCCACCCTGCCTTGTATCAACGGTTCAGGCTGGTGCTGGTGGTGTAGGGGATATTTTCTTGGCACACTTTGGGCCCCTTAGTTCCAATTGAGCATTGTTTAAACGCCACAGCCTACCTGAGTATTGTTGCTGACCATGTCCATCCCTTTATGACCACAGTGTACCCATCTTCTAATGGCTACTATATACATATACACATAATATATATATACATATATGTATATATATATACATATATACACACTGAAATGTTATTCCCTGTTGCTTAGTTTTGTCATTTCTTTCTTTGGATCAAAAGCTATCTATGGCTTCTAGTCCGGTGGGGTGCTGCTGGGTGGCTACAGACCCTTTACTCACTGGCAGATCTCCTGAAAGGTGATGCAGAGGCAGTTGGTTTTGTGATGGAAAGTCGTCTGTAGGTTGGAGAGTCACGCCTCTCCAATGCCGGGGTTCATCCCGGTCGCGTGGGTACGCCTTGGGTGTTGCGTCACGGTTGCCCCTCATTGGAGCTACATTCGCCGGCGCCGGTCTTCTGTTCCGGTTGAAGCCCAGCTGGCCGGTTGGATTTATATCAGCGCTGTAGGCAGCGTTGCTGTGAAATCCTTAAAATACAATTCGTTAGTCAAGTCAAGTTATTTGTATAACCCTTAATCAGGGTTACAGTCTCAAAGGGCTTCACAGGTCATATACTTATGACGACCCCTAGAAAAAAAGTAATACTCGTTCATCATTAGGGAGAAACCTTGAGAAGGAACACAGAGCGGTCTAATAACACAGTTTTTGTCCGTCCAAATAACGTTACAACACACTACTAGACTATGACTGTGTGCGTGCCTGGACTGGGCTACTTCGTGTCTTCATAGTACCTGAAGTTGCGCCGCGATGATTAGTCGATTTGGGCCACACCACGTCTTCGTTGAGCCACTTCTTCACCAACAACGCTTTGGCGTCTCTTTTGCTGCACAGGACGAGGGCGATACAATAAACTGGATTTACAAAAAAAACCCGTACATTTGTGTAAAGGCGCCTGTAAGTAAGATTTACAGTTGCGAGTTGTATACGGTCTCTGCTCCCATTGAGAAGTGTTGCGTTTCACGCACCTGTGATTGACAAGCAGGATGACCCAATGATTGAAATTATGCCCTGATTGGTCAGAAATGAGCCAGGGCGGTCTAACATCTAAATTGGCTCCTATAAAGGCAGGTGCATTCAACACACACCAGATAGCCTCACAGCGTATTTCACTCGCGAATAGCCGACCGTCGTGCTATGCCACTTCTCACAAATTACACAAAAAAACCGCTCTTAAATCTTACCTACAGCGCCATTTGATGGGAAGTAGAAAAAACATAGCCTACCGGTTTTGTTTTTGCTTGTTGATGACAAGATATGCAGCCAGGGCTCCCACTGTCAATACCAGCACAACCAGAGTTGCAGATAACCCAGCATAAAAAGCCCCCTTCTGAATTGGAGAGCTGCAGTCCCCGCCCAGGTACCAGATAGCATCAATATTTTGACATCTGAAAAGGAAGAGAGAAATGTAATGCATAGAAATGCTTCTGATCTCTACAGAAAGTCTCACCTAAACCTATACCGGACCAAACCATTTCTAAACCATCCATCCATCCATCCATCCATCCATGATTCGATTAGCATATGCCAGGGCAAAAACTGACCCAGTCATCAACAACAAACCTTTACTTTCTGTGTACGGGTATTTGATGTGACCTACTCGCACAGTGATCCAATGCCAGCATACACATTGCATGTGCCCTTGTGGTAACATATTTTCGGTATGGGGTGTTTGGTGCTACACGCCGTCACACAAGTCCATCCTTGGTCCTTCACGGCTGTATATAATTGATAGAATGCTGGATTTGGAATCAGGCTTTTACATAAATCTGTAAAGAAGAAAAGGGGAGACAATCAAATAAGATAAGAGATGGGAAGTTAAAGGGACCTTCCAACGATTTTTGACATTTAAAGGGTCTAACAAAAGCCTTAAAATGAACTGCTACCTCTGCTAAATGTGTTCTGTGGATCATAATCCGGCTATTTTCATTCCCGGGACTGTCTCGACAAATACCTTGTTTCCAGGACTTCCGTGTTTAGTGCCCTAGTTCAGAGTCTTGTCGTTCAGCGTCTCTTATTCAAGTAATAAAGTATTGCTGCATGGACGTTTGACGAATCGTTTTGTCTGTTTTTAACCATTACTAGACCACTATTTTGCACAAGTTTACTCGTGCACTTTCAGCGTCTCATTCAATGAATAAAGTAGCAATGCTTCTATACATGGGCTTGAATCCCATCCCCTCCTGGATCCCTAGCACTTCTATGTCTGCGTCCTGGCATCATCCTGTGTGTTAGTATGTCCCTTGAAATAGTACAGCAACAGCCTACCTATAGGCATCCTTGAGGTATAGCTAACCCCTACTTGCTCTAAAACACATTCTGTCACGTAGACGCTAACTGTTATGTTAATTGCTCCGACTCATGCAGCAGCATAGAAGAACCTCATGTTAAATCTCAAAAAGCAAGCTTCACTTTTTGAGGGTGGCCGGGGTTTGGAGAGAGTAGGGAGAGGGAGGGGTGAGGAGCGGAGTGTTTCTTCTGAAAATGTAGCCGTATGTCGCAAATCTGGCATATTATACCCTTACTAACATGTATCTGTCTATTTTGTATCACACTTGCGAATATATACGTACGTACCGCCTTGAGTAAAATCAGTTGACTTTATCGCTGTGGTGGTGTTGTCAATTTCGAATCCAGGACAGCGATCTTCAATATCTGATCGATATGAATGTGTTTCATGTAAATACAGTGTATTTATTGTTCATATTGATTGAAATACAATTCATTGTCACTTTTAATCAGAAAACTATTATTTCATGTTTGAAACTCAGACAGCAGAGTTTCTGCTATGAATGCTGTCATGTGATCTTACCTGTGCAATTTCCAAGCTTTACAATGGCATTCTTGATTTGATCCAAATCATTTTTATATGCTGTATCAAATTCAGCATCATTATCAACCGCCAAAATAATATCATGTGTAACATTGATTCTGGGAAAAGAGTTAGTAAAAAAGTATAGCTCATCAATGTCTTCGACATCCAGGACCATTTAATTCATTGTAATTTCAATGTAATTGAATTTAATTAAACTAAGTAATACATTTGTTGACTTTGAAGAAATCCATATATTGATAATAAAAACAAAAAGTAGAAATAATTTTACTTGACATACTTAACATATATTTTTTACTTACTGTGGAAAAGTGGAATATGTCACTTACCTGTTATTATTTAACCCATATTTTTTAACAATTGGCGTTACACGACTATAAAAAAAATACTTAGTGTTAGTATCACGCGTTTAACACTTCAACACATCACTTTAATGCAGAAAGAAATCTTGGGTGATTACTTTACTCTAGATTACTGATCATAACCACAATGATCCTTTACCTTAACCTATATCTACTTAGTTCATATCCATAATTACTATTCATTTAAAGGTGCTGTAGGTAAGATTTGAAAGTTGTAAAGTGAGAGCAGAAGAGAGGAAGAGAGCAATATTTTGAAACTAAACAAACAGTTTAAAGGGTTTCCCCTCCCTCCCTCTCCACATTTCACGTGTTTCATTTCACGCACCTGTGATTGAGAGGCCAAACCAATCATGAAAGAGATGCCTTTCTAACAAATTAAACTAAAATAAAGCTTATATCTTGCTTAGAGCCCCTTTAATGATCATCCACAAAAATGGGTACCTTACCTCAACTCTGTAACATTCACACTTTGAATGTTATTTATGCTATTAATGTAGAATATCTTCATCTGTATTGTAAAAACAAATGATTAACAATAGAAGCAGAATACATTACATATAAGTTTATACTTATAGGGGTTGTGAGGAAATATTGTGCCATGAAATTCCGCGAAACAAAAATGTAGCTTAAAAATACGACGACTCATTCACTTCAGATAACACATAGCACTAGAGTGCGCCTTGACTTCACCAATCAGAAGCAGCGTAGTACGGGTCAGGGACATTAGCTGTCGTCGTTTTTCCCATTTATTTCCGAAACGGTTCAATTGGTTCGGTTCAACAAATGTTTCATTTGAATAACGCTTCTTAAAGCAATAGTAGTCATAGTCTTGTTTTTTATAATGGGTGGCAGTGGATGGCGGTGCCGTGTGTGTGGCAAGGTTTTGATCAGTGCTGGAAGTTATAGTGCTGCACCAGCGCAAGTAGCCGACTCTCATCGGAAAGACGACCCCACCTAATACATATGGCTTTGAGCTTATGTTGGTGCTTCAAAAGACCATACAGCTAAACAAGGTGGCTTGTACATTGTGCAGAGTTTAAATGAAATTGCACTGCAGCAATTTTGGCACTATTCAAGAAGAAAAAGCACACACACACTGTTCTGGATGACGGATCACCAGAGAAAAAAGTGTAACTGGAGTATATTACTGTTATATATTACTGTTATTATTAGTAGGTAGAGGATTGATTTAGGAGGAGGAGGAGGAGGAGGCGCGCAAAGTGTTGGCTTGTGAGGTAAAAAAGTAAAAGACTACAATACAAATATTTTACTATTTATATCTAGTGAGTGCATTTTTGCCTCTGGAATGAACAACTAATCTTGTTCAATTATACATTGTCTTTATCTGAACTTTTGTTGATATTGTCACTACCGTATATCGTATCGCCCCACCCACAGCTGATCATAACATACGCAGGGGATAATAAGAGTAGAGCAAGATGATTTATTTACTGGTTATCTGTAATACATATATCTGAAAATATTCAAGTCAACTATTTTCCTTACCTTTGCTGCAAAGTTTTTCACAAACTCATTGTATTCAGATGACTCGGGATCGTCATATTCGTCTTTATAGTCCTCCTTGACGACCATCTCAACAATCACGGTTCGTTCAATCACCCCTGTAAGAGTAATAATTGTGCAAATATTATGTTTGGGATTTTTTGTGAGTGGTGGAAAATTTCCAAAATGCTTATGAATAAAGAATATGTGATACATGCCTGGTTTAATATCTGTGATGTGTTGGCAAAGGTCTCCTTCGAATCCGCCCGTACAGATGCATTTTCCTCCTGACTCATTGCGAAATCCTCCATTCTGGCATTCTGGTGGCTTAGTTGTTGGAACCGTAGACGCATTAGTCACCGGGTCAGCTGTTGAAGTTGGAACTGAATCAGTGATTGAAGTTGGAACTGTAGATTGAGTAGTCACTGGGTCATCTGTTGAAGTTGGAACTGAATCAGTGATTGAAGTTGGAACTGTAGATTGAGTAGTCACTGGGTCAGCTGTTGAAGTTGGAACTGAATCAGTGATTGAAGTTGGAACTGTAGATTGAGTAGTCACTGGGTCAGCTGTTGGAGTTGGAACGGTAGATGCAGTAGTCACTGGGTCAGCTGTTGGAGTTGGAACTGAATCAGTGATTGAAGTTGGAACCGTAGATTGAGTAGTCACTGGGTCAGCTGTTGGAGTTGGAACGGTAGATGCAGTAGTCACTGGGTCAGCTGTTGAAGTTGGAACTGAATCAGTGATTGAAGTTGGAACCGTAGATTGAGTAGTCACTGGGTCAGCTGTTGAAGTTGAAACTGGATCAGCGGTTGAAGTTGGATCCGTAGTTGCAGTAGTCACTGGGTCAGCTGTTGAAGTTGGAACTGGATCAGTGGTTGAAGTTGGAACCGGAGATGCAGTAGTCACTGGGTCAGCTGTTGAAGTTGGAAGTGGAGATGCAGTAGTCCCTGGGTCAGCTGTTGATGTTGGAACCATAGATGCAGTAGTCCCTGGGTCAGCTGTTGAAGTTGGAACCATAGATGCAGTAGTCCCTGGGTCAGCTGTTGAAGTTGGAACTGGATCAGCGGTTGAAGTTGGATCCGTAGATGCAGTAGTCACTGGGTCAGCTGTTGAAGTTGGAACTGGATCAGTGGTTGAAGTTGGATCCGTAGATTGAGTAGTCGCTGGGTCAGCTGT
>OMKP01084653.1:0-12493 GCA_900302375.1 Bathygadus melanobranchus | reverse complement strand
GGGGGGTGAGGAGATGAGTGAGGAGGAGGTGGTGGGGAGATATGAGAGGGAAGATGGGTCAGTGGTGGAGGTTTTGATAAGGACTGCATCCTACAGCCAGAACAACTCCAGCTTTACCAGGTGTGGCATGTGTGTTGTTGGTGGGTGGTTTAAGCAGTCTCACCTAGCCAGAGTCAGACTGATTAGTTTGGCTGGATGAGGCTGCACACCTGTGGGCCATTGACTAATCAAGGCCCACAGGTTAAACCAGCCACCACCACACACACTGGGGGGAGTGCTAGCATGCTACCAGAGTCACCACCTTCCTGTGTCCTGCTGTTTGGGGGAACCCTTAAGAAGCCACTTATGTGGCGTGTGGCAGTCTAAGGAGTGTAAACTGCAGTGTAAACTGCACTCTGGCTGGGTGAGACTAGGCTTAAACCAGCCACCAACCACACACATGCCACACCAGGTTTTAAATGACCTTTCTGATGTGTAACTTATTAAAGGATAACTTTTGTCAACCTTATCTCTATCGAACCGTATGAAGGATATAGTGTGAAAAACGCCTGTGTTCATTGCCGATGCTCTCTGTTTCTCTATGGCGCAGCTTAGCGCAGACGCTAAATCTTATGTGTCATCCGGCAGATAAAAATAAGTGAGATCTGGGTCCAGACAACATGGAGGAAAGGTAAACATTGTTACTTTGCATAAACTACCCTCATTGAAATGATATAAAGCCAGATTAAAAGCAGTTCCCCTTTAAGTAATCTAGATCTTCATCCTTTATTTTCTTTTGCTGTATTTATTGTTTATCATCATCACCGTAACAATCTAATCAGGTTTTATCTGTGTTGAAGCACTTTGTGAGTTTGTTCTGCCAGGGAGTCCTGACAGAGATCCACCTACCGAGGGGTCTAGGATGTCCTCTTCGTCTGCGTCAGAGCTGTCCTCCAAGAGGCTGCTGTCCTCGCTGCATAAACAAACACAATAGTATTGGTATTAAGGACATGATAGCCAATCGAATCGCTGCCTCAGTATTTCTGAGATCACTTTGGACACCAAGCTCTCCTGGGAATTAAAGCGTAAAGGTAAACCACAGCAGTCATAAAAGCTCACAAACCATAATAATAATGAATGTGTCATATGTCATGACAAGGGATGTGCATGACATCCAGAACACTACTGACTGAATCCACCTGATTAGGCTGTCTTACCCTGTGTCGTGGTGGCTGTGCTTGGCTCTCTTGGCCAAGTGTTTGCTCTCTAGAGCGTCCAGGTCAGACTCCTTCAGAATACTGTCATGAACTGGAGAAGACGAGAGAGGAAATCATTACATCATCATCAGTCGGAATTGATAAAGCAAGGATGGTTGAGGATTGATTGGGAAGAGAGAAAGTGTGTGTGGGAAAAATGTTCCATTACATTTTCCCATCATTTTTGGGTCTAAGTGATTAATGTGGAACATTTTTGAAATTGGTCCAGTATTGAGCAAACTGGTTGCAGTATAACCCTTTGGCGCAACAACGCCCTGTACATCATCTAACAGTGCTTGTGTTGCCACTAACCGGCTCAGGTTGTTATTATACGTTTCTGACAACATTACAGTAGGGATTGAGTCTAACCAAGTCTTGTTGTTGTCCATATTAGTCACTTAGGGGATAATGGGAAAAGTCCTGAAGTTATCCTTTAAACCTTGAGATGCAAACAAACCAACAACTGTGTATTCCAGTGTACGTGTGACTCTATTAAGAGGCATTTCTGAGTTACCTTTCTCCACCTGGATCCTGAAGGCAGTCTTGTTCCTCCTGCCGTACTCCATTCTACAGATAGAACCCCATGAAACACAAGGACCACTGCTTCAGACTTGAGGAAGGGATAGGAGACTTAGTAGAACTTGATATTTAGCTTTTATCCAAAGGGACTTAGTGACTTATTTTTAGATACATTGTAGGGGTTAGAGGGCATCTTGCTCAAGGATGCCTACAGGTAGATTGCAGACATCAGGGTTTGAACCCAGAACCTTTCGCTGGGAGTCAAACACTCTATCCAACTAGAGACTATCCTGCCCCGTATTATATTTAACTAACCTGTAGGTTTTTTGGAGTTCCAGTGCCATGGCTGCCACATCCACGTACTCGCTGCTGGTGGAGCTGAGATACTGGAGACCAATGTCAGAAAAACAAAGTCAGGTAACGTCCAAAGGTAATCGTGTGTGTGTGTACAACACAATGCTAATGCTAGCTACATGCACAGGCGTGGTGTTCACACTGACGGATGAACAGTTTGACAGTTGCATCGTTGTTATCTGAGAGCATGTCTCCTTTCTATTCACTAACAAAATAGAAGCATCAACAAATCTGCTAATAACACACATTTTCATAGCCAGAGGTAGTCATAGCAACACTCCTCATCCATAGCGGTTTAAAGAGAGGGATGTTAGCGTAAGTATAACTTTCTAAAACCTCAGGCATCACATAATTTCCTTTCCTTTAGGTCAAATATATGTTGAAATTACATGTGCACCAAAGTATCCATTTCCATTATTGGATTTTATTATTCATGGATGAATGTGTTGACACTGGTGGCCCATGACTGGGACTCACCTGCTCCACTCTGTGTTTGAGCCGCCCGTCGACCCCGCCCCCACCTCCTCTGTTCTTCATGGCTGCTTCCGGTCACCTGAGATGGAAGCAACACATTAAAACCCTCTCAAATAGTCGCTTACTGTTGTTGATACAACTTACACTTGAGTATTATTCAATGTCAGTCATGTTATTACTTGTTACTTTGTTTGAATTAAGTGTATACAAGTGTACACCTATGTACTATCAAGTATAATTTATTTTGACATGAAATGAAGCACAACAAATGCCCTGAGAATGACGTAATATATCCCAAGTGTCAACACGCCGGTTTGTTTATCACGGATGACTTACAATACGTGTGTGATCTAGATTCAGCTATTTCAAGTGTCCATAATGTTGTAGTTTGAGAGTCTAAGAATGAAAAAGCGAATCACCCTTTCAGCCACGTATTTATTTATCCGTCTCATTAGTCATTTCCAGGTGTTATTCTTAGACTAATATGTTATATCAGACCAATGTCTGAAACAGATTGCCAAATTAATTCAGGTACGTCATCCAGTTGCAGGTGAGGGTATCTTGCTCAAGGGCACCTACAGGCAGACTGTGGACATTTGATATCGAACCCTGAACCTTTCGAACACGGACCAGACGCGATTGGGAGCCAGCAAATGTAATCACCGATATACAGTTCATTAAAAAACCGTCAATGTGACCAGTTTGTGATGAGTGTCTTAAATCTGTACCGTAAACCTGAGAGCCACGCATTGAAGATACTTTATAGTGTTGAAAATACCGCTAAAAACATGGAGTCAAACATACCGTAACAGATGAACATAATCCGGCAATTAAAGACAATAATTCGTACGATCGCTGTAGTTACCGAACACACGTGTTGTAAACACCAGAAACACTTACTTCCGGCAGAAACACATATCCGGGCTAGGTTTTTCAAAGTAAAACGACCAATTGCCGTACAGAATATAATACAGTACAATATACAATATATACAATTCATAAGGATAATTCAACGAACAAAACTCGTCACAACATTTATTTTACACCAAATACTGCTTTTAAATGATGAATTAAATATGAAATAAATAAAGAAATAGCAAACAAGGATAAACATCCTTCAGATTAGAATCTGTAACCGTAGCAGTTGACATATAATATTAACATCTTGGGGTAGAAGTATTTGTAAACCTATGTGTGTACATATGCAGAAGACACCAGCTTCAACTGCAACTGTATTCAGTGGAGGAGTTGGACATGGCTCCAGAGAACTGCCAGTGGACTGCAGGGGTCTGGGAGTTTAGGAAGTCCAGTCCTTTAGGGGTGCCGGTGGTGTAGAGGGACCCACTGTTGTGGTTGTAGACCATCACCACCACCTCACAGTTACACGTACGGAGCTTGTGGACCTGCAAACCCAAAGATTATTCACATTATTTACATGTAATATCCTGGTAGTTGCTTTTTGTAACTTTTTTTGGCACCAACATATCAAAAACAAGCACTTTCTGATTCTGACGATGAAATTGATTACCACATTGTGATAAGAAACACAAATATAATTGAAGCATTCATTTAATCTATTTTGAAAAGGATAATAAAAAGTAAAAAGTGAGTACCTGTGTGCATATGAGTGTGAGCTAGCGTGTGTAAAATCCATCCCGTCCCTGTGTTTACCTGGTCCTCCACAGCCTGTATGAGCTCAGTGGCCATCTCTTGATGTTGGTCCTGATCCTGATCACGGTCCTGATCCGGGTCTTTGTCCTGATGCTCCACTGAACCACAGCTTCCTTCTCCCTCTTCCAGTTCCTGCAAGTCCATGTCCTGGTTTAAGTCTTCCCCTCCGGCTCCACTAGACGTAACCTCCTCAGGAGAGCCTAGTATTGCTGTGTGACCAACATCGCTGGACATCACACCTGTGGCAAGAGGACAGCAGAGGATGGTGAAACATCGGAGCACTGGAACATACTAACTCGTAGGGGGGTAGGTAGCATGGCGGAGGAAGGGGTGTGGATGGGTGGTGTTGGTGACTTGGAAGATTTTATTGTAGTTAAAGTCAGAGATTTGCTGGTATTCAACTAATTGTGTGTAGAAAGTTATAGAAACGTCCCTCACTTAATTAAAGAGCAATATATTTTATTACATTGACATATAAACATATTGCTCTTTGGATATCTTTAATATTGTATAGTTTGTATATTTTTTATCCTTAGTATTTCTTATTCTTTTTATAACTGCAGTCACGGGAGCCTGAACACAAGAATTTCACTCACTCCTTTATACTTGTGTAAACTGTGATGTGACAATAAACTTGAACTTGAACTTAATTTAGATGTTAATTTCAACAAGGTGCAAATATTATAAATATATCAATCATAAATATAATTCCAAGTTGTGCATTGATCTAATTCGTCATAAATTCTTGGCTTCATCGTGTATCCAATACAGAACACCCAATTAGAGACAGAGAGACATTGACGAGAACCAATGAACACACTTCGCCAGTGACTGAGAAACAGTGAACTCCGCTACCTCCAGTAGAAAGGCTGTGTGTTTCTAACACGCCACTAGGCTGTATCCTCTTCATCTGTCCCTCGCTGGTCTTCCTCTTCTTCCTGTTCCGGTTGTAAATCCAAACCTTCCCCACAAACACAGATAATAAGACTAGTGTCATTAGCGCCGTCCTACCATTTAACATAGATACACCATGTGCTACCTGGGCTTTTCACCACAGTCTGCTGTCTCAAGTAGCAAAGAACCAAGACATGTACACATGCATGAAGAAGTAACTTTATTTACCTAGCACTTACAAGCATAGGTAGAAGTACCTTCCAAACAAACTAAAAGTTTACCATTTAAAAACAGGTCAAATAAAGTACAAATGAGTTACAGAAGAGAGCTACATTCTGATGTTACACAGAACAATCCACATAAAGTACCTTTACTTGCTCAACCACGAGACCTGTTGCTGCGGCAACCTGCTTGACTTTCAGTCTTTCCATTTCCGTCCGGTGACTGTGCACTCCCTCTGCCCACATAGACTCAAGTATCCTGCAAAGTTGATGAATGGATGGATAGATGTACATGGCATGACAATATTTAATGACAACAATTCTTACAACAGTCAAAACCCCAAATAAACATTGTAAGCATTGACAGCGTCACTGCAATAAAACTAAACTGCAATTTGCGTACTTCCACTGTACACTTGTGGTGTCCCGTTAGCGATCTTTTACTTTGAAAAGTACAAACGGAGGTAGGGCATTCGTGTTTTGCTCCGCTAGCGCCAGTGGCTAGCTGCTAGCTCAAGCTAAACTGCAAACATTCAGGCTTTCAAAAGTAGTTCAACAAAAACAATGAATAACGAACACCTATTATGACCATCTATCAAATGCATGTGACTTTACTTACTGTAATTTATCCTGGCTGAGTGTGGACTTCGGCATCCTTTACAATCCCACTGCACACTCCAAAGCCTTCTCTGATTCGGTCGCAAACGCAACAAGTCAACAACCTACTGGAATAGTGGGCGTGGCGTATGTGACGTCAACAAAACAACAGACAATAATAATAATAATAGTAATAATAATAACAATAATAATAAATAAATAAGAATGACATAGAAACAAACATTAAACGGATCAATTATAGATTGATTAGTTTAAGATAATTATGATTTGTAGTGCGAGCATTTTTTAATTAATTAATTAATTATTAATATATAGGTCAATTTATGAATGGTAGATTCAAAGCAAGTGTTCCATATGCCAAGGTAAATTAACTAAACTAGACTATTAAAAAATTATTATAAAATGTTATATTAAATTATTATATAGTTAAAGTGACAATATAGTTAAAGTTACTAGGCAAAAAAAAAAAAAAACACCATTAACATTGCAAACACTTCTTGACTGAGGATTGATTTGCTATTTTGGATCCAAGGGCCTTTTCACAGACTGTCCACTATGAATCTAGAGTTTAGACACCATTATTTTGCAAAACTATTATGTATTGATTTAGTTGGGTTGTGTAGCTGTCTAGCTGGGCTAAAACATATATTTGTAAATCTTACACATTGTCACTTTACACATGAATTATGTCGACAAATTCCTTACAAAGGGCAGAATCTAGTTCGAATCTTTGCCAAGTCTATTTGGTTTTGTTTGGAAATGGGTGAAAAAAACCCAGTAAACTTTATATTTCAACTATGAGGTTAGAGCAGGTTAAGTTTCGGTATTAGGTTGGAAATGGTTAACTTTAGGTAAGGGCTAGCTGTGCTGAAAAGCTACAGATATAAGGAAATGTATACACCAACACATGAATGTGCACATACTACAAGGAAGCTAATAAGTAGTAGTAGTTCACATATACGGTAGTATTTGGCTATTAAACATGGACAATATTATGTATCACTTATATCGAGGAATTCATGTAGCCCAAGAACGCGTGTTAAAAACTGAAAAAAGGACGCTTTGTGTCAAAATCTTTTTGCACTTCAGGGCTATTGTAGACGCAACGTAAATGAGCACATTTTCCGATATTAACAGAAAAAGTCAAGACAAGAGATTGGTTGGAAGTTATACACCCCTCCAAAAGAGAAAAAATAAATAAAAACAGAATCAGGAAGAGCACTTTGGAAGCTTTTAATACACGTTGCCATGACACTATAGAGAATGGCCGTGTCAATGCCCGAGGACTGAATTAAAAAAAATGTCTGTTTGCAATTGTTTACATCTCCGTCTTTGTGAAACATCCTTCCATGATCAAATACAAGCAAGGTGTCAAAAACAGTAACAGGCAACTGGATCTGGAAGTCATAACTGTAGTAAAACCTAGTAACCACTTCTCAAATAGATAAAGGGTAAAGCACGTGCACGTGAGGTTTGAGGACAATGCTCCTGACCTGGTTTTTTGAAGGTTTGTTGGATAAAACATCAAAGATGATCTCAATGAGGACAAACTGAAATAAACAAGGGGAAATATTTGAAAGCGTCTTGAATCGTTTTCTTCCAAACAGACACTTCAGCTGAAGTCCTTTAACGTACTTTAGCCACACACAAAAATATCTAAAAATGTTTACTGAGGGCACCATAGAAAGTTCAACATATTGTAACCACACTCCTGGGTATCAGTTGTTCCCCTTCTCCTTTTTCTTCTTTTTCTCTTTCTTTTTCTTCTCCTTTTTCTTCTTCTTGGAGGTCTTTGTTTTGGCCAATCTGTTCTTCTCATCGTCCTCGCTGCTGGAGCTGCCGCTGTCCTTGGCAGGCTTTTGTGCATTTCCAGAGTCTTTCGGCTCAGCTTGGCCCCGGCCAGGCTTGGCTATGGCCTGGCTCTTCTGGTCCATCTCCATGTCCGGTTGCATCTTTGGCGGTGGCGTCCGTCCGCGGGCCACGGTTATCAGCAGCCTCTCCTTGGCCATCTCCTCCTTCAGGAAGTGCTTCTCCGGCAGCTCTTGGGGGTGGTGGCCTCGCGGGTTAGGGCCGTGTTTGCCGTCCGAGCGCACGTAATTCCCGTGATAGTCTCGACGGGGGCCTCGGTGGGCCTCGGGATCCCAGCGGTGGCTGGGTTCTCTGGGGTCCCGCCCGTCAGCAGCAGGGTGGTGGTGGTGGTGCTGGTGGTAGGGGTGGTGGTAGGGGTGGTGGGAAGGCCGGTCCCTGCTGCTACTGGTAGTGGTGTGGTGGTGGTGGTGGCCAGGCCTCTGCGGGTCATCTCCGGCAGGCCTCCCGCCCATGCAGTGTGGTGGCTGCAGTCCAACCAGAACCACAGGGAAGCATGATGAGGAAGCAAGCACATACTCGCAGGTTATAATGCTGACCAAAGGCACCTTGCACTAAACTAGTCAAACCAAAAATGATCTAGCATGTAGTAGGGTTGCAAGCGTGTACTTGAGTAAAGAGTGCTCGTCAAGCAAACCATAAACCATTACAAAAATATTTTTAATTGAAGATCATTTGTCCAACATCTTAAAAATACATTTTATATTATGTTAAAATGTATTTTGCTAAAGTTTTGAAGCATATTTCGCCGTTGTGTATCGTTATACGATAATGCCTGCCCGCCAGGAACGTCCCGACATAACAACTGAACATGACATTTATAGTAGCATTACGCTAATGTGGTGGTGTGTTCAAATAATCACATCTCAATAGCAGTGTAGATTGAAAGTATTTTCTTTTATATTCTCTGAATTAGCGATGTGACCTTAAGATGCAATCACCGGTGTGAGTCCCGTGTCTAGTTTATAAGCTCCGGTGTGGGTGTAACACACTTAAGACTGTATAAAACACATGTTAAACTGATTTGTGTACATTGGTGGAAACTATTGCGGACCATAAACAAAAAGTGCCTACAAAACGAGTACACGAGTACAGATTTGGACCGTGTATTCAAGTTTTTTGGGTATTTCTTGCATCCCTAGAATGTAGTTCTTTTAGGAAAGATAATATAAATGTACTTGTACTTACGCTGTTTGAGCCTTTGCGACTGTGACTGGCTATGTGGCTTTCTGCAGTATTTAAATCTCCAATAAACTCCTCACATTTCTTGCAGTAAAATCCAATCACTGGTGTCAAACAATTGTTTCCTGCCAATATAAAACCAAAAATGTTAGGATTCAAATTATTATTAACTAGAATTGTTTGCATGACACACAATCAGTCATTGGCCCTTTAGCCATGTTTCCAGTACGTTTTTCGGAAAAACATGTACACTACCATCCTCTTTGAGTAATCCTTCCAGATCTTTCATCAAGCTCTCCATTTTTTGAATCCGGGTTTGTTTCTCACTTCTTCTGGCTTCCTCGTTGTCATTTGCCTGGGAAGTGAAAAAGAAATGTGCTCAGGATGTGCACCATTTCTTAGTAGTAGAGATGGTGAATCAAACGATTTTAGGAACAGTGAGTTCGGGAAAGCATTACCTTGTGTTTGTCTGACGGCGGTTGAGATATGGTCGCCATGTCACCTTTAGTGCGCTTCTCCTTGGTGGCTTTAAGAAGAGAGCATAACAATGATCCCATGATCGATGTCAATACAAACCATAAACATTACAGAAACTAACCCTCTATGTCAAGGCAGAGGATATCATTCAGTAAGCAAACTTAATGAGCAGAACATCTGGCTCAGCGGTCAACCACCTAAGCCTACCCTTAGGGATGGGGAAGAAATACAGATGCCAATTGAGCGATCGAGCCCTCGAGTCAATCCAGTGAGATGAATGGCAGAAAGCAACATTTTGCATCAATATATTCAGGAGACATCTTTGTTAGAATCCTGATTCAAGAAAGGACTCACCTTTAATCAAAGACTGCAAAGTCTCCAGTGCTTGTCGTGCATTTGCGTTACCAAGTGCTGGGAAAACTGGTGGGTTTTGTTCAGGTAGGGTAGGGGAGCGCTCCTTTTCCTCTGTCTTCACAAAGAGATTGCTGATGTCCACGGTGCCCAGGTTGAGGCCCATGTTCTTCAGCATCCCCTGGAGATTCTCGCAGTCCTTTCTGTCAGGAGTGCAGGAGGAAGGCTCTTGCCTTGTGGTGGGCTCTGGTTTAACAGCAGTAGCAGAGCTTTGGGGGGCCACCTGAGGAGGCGGCTTGAGATTGAAAAGCTCCTCCAGGTTCTTGAACATGGGGTTCTGCCGATATTGCTGCTGGCTAACAATAGGGGAACTCTTTGATGGGACATACTGGTTGGTGGCCAATTGTCCAGTCTGGGAAATGTGTGCAATGGTTTGCTTTTCAGGTACGTCTCCATAAAGGAACGATTCTTCGTCTTCTAGGTCATCTGTCGGCATATCGTTGGAGAGTTCTGCTGGACCGCTGGACTGGAGCCATGAGAAGTCGTTCCCGACCCTCTCATGGGGAAGGAGCATACTGTCGTGCTCCCTGGTGACCTGATCCTCCTGTCGATGGCTGGAAGACCTTGGGTGGCTCTTAATGGGGACACAGTCTTTGTCATATTTAATATGTATATTACACGTGAAACATTTGGAAATAAGTAATGAGGATTTGGGATCTTAGCACATGAAGAAAAACAAACAAAATAACAAAAGCTAACTGGATGTTAACCCAAGTAGCTAACCCAACCTTGTTGATCATAATACGGTAAAAAGGTAATAAGGTGAAGGCCTGACCTGTATCGTGAGAATGGCATCCTTGAGGGAGGGTAGCCTGTCCTCCAGTACTTTGCTGTTCATCACAAGTTTCAGACCTTGGATCAGAGCATTGGCCCCTGTGGAGCCAGTGGTACTGCAGCTTCGGCTAGGGCTGCTCTTCGTCCGAGGTTCCTGGGCCAGATTCTTTGGGGGACTGCGACTTCTGTTTCTGCTCTTACTTCGAGCCCTGCTCTTGCCCTGGCTGGTACTGCGAGCTCGGCTCTTATGCCTACCGTGGCTTTTCCCACGAGTGTGGCTTCGTGCACGACTTTTGCTCCGGGCACGACCTTTGCCACGGCTCCTGCTGCGTGCACGGCTCTTACTTCGGGCACGAGTTTTACTACGGGCACGGCTTTTACTTCGGGCGCGACTTTTACTTTGGGCACGGCTTTTGGCCCTCTTGGCCCGGGTGCGACTGCGGCTTCTGCTACGGGACCTGTGCTTGCTGGACTCGGAATCCGAGGCAACCGCTGCCTTTATGGTGTTTGCCGACTTCAATGCATCAGCTAGGTTGTATGCCATATTCCCTTTGAGATACTCTGGTAAAGGTTTGTTTGCTGCAATGCATCTCAGGAACTCTTCTCCAGCACGCTCGCTGTTAACATGTTTAAAAAAAAGAATGATGAATAAGTAGGCATGTGATCTGATAGTGCCAGAAATGTAAGTAAAATTTGTCAAAATGTCATCAGTACGTTTACATGCAAATTATTTTGAACAGGTGGATTAACCCAAATAAGGTTGTATGTGTTTTGAATCTTCACATCTTTACAGACAAAGTTGCGTCTACATTCTACAGTGGGTGTGCAAAACCAACCATAATCATTTCCAGGTAAAAAGCATCTGGTGCAAGTTAATCTCTGATCTGAGATAATATTCCAAAAGCATCAGTGTGCACATAAACGCACTGACAGAAAACAGTCCTACAACGTTTCATTGGTCCATTTGTTTTCCCCTCAGAACACCTGAACTAATTCATATCAGCCAGGAGCATTGTCCTCAGCACAAAGTGTTGAAAACAAGGGTAGAAAGCCGTACAGACCTGTTATCTTTCAGAGGGGCCTCCAAAGTCGATGAGCCCCACTTCGGGACGGGTTGTTGCTGAGCGTTGTGTGGAGGGATGGGGGGTGGGTTGCTCAGAGTGACCCCTGTATTGCGGTCTATAGGGAAGCTGCTACAACGGATCGGCGTCTGGGGTGGTAAAGTATTATAGACTCGCATTAAACGAGTCGGGCCAGACCGCCGTGGTGCCATTTTACATTTCACATTTTACCCTTATCAAATAATTGCAGCTCCTGCAATTTGGATATTGCACTTGGCCATATTGCGATTCTGATACTATTTTGATTAATTGTTCAGCCCTAATCGCTGTGTGCACCCATCTGTGCGAGAACAAGACGAATCTGACAGAAATCGGTCCTTTTTCAATGAGCTATGTTGTTTTGCAAGTGAATATCGTCAAACTAAAATCACAGTGGTGAGCTTCTATCTAAACCTTCATTATCCTTTTTAATTATATAATTATAGGAATGAACAAATAATAACAAATCAAGCTGTTGAGATAAGTAATCAGAGGAGGACATTGGTCCTTTATTTGCCACACGGTCGACACTTCAACCACACACTGTGAGCGGCGACACACACACACACACACACACACACACACACACACACACAATTATTGGCGTCGCCGGTGGAATGCCTTCTCTGCGTTTATCCCATCCTGACCGTCCTCCCCCAGGGAAAGCCAGGAGCAGTGGGCAGCCATCAGTAAGGCG
>OMKP01084652.1:0-16761 GCA_900302375.1 Bathygadus melanobranchus | reverse complement strand
GGTCCAGGAGATGGTTGGTGATGCCTTTTAGGTGTGCTAGCACGAGGCGCTCAAAAGACTTCATTACCACAGAGGTCAGGGCGACGGGTCTGTAGTCTTTAAGTCCTGTGGCCCTTGGCTTTTTGGGGATAGGAATGATGGTGGAGGTCTTGAAGCAGGCTGGTACGTGGCATGTCTCCAGTGAGGTGTTGAAAATGTCTGTGAACACCGGAGACAGCTGGTCAGCACAGTTCTTCAGGGTGGACGGGGAGACAGAGTCTGGCCCGGCTGCTTTGCGGGGGTTCTGCCTCTTGAAGAGCCTGTTGACGTCCCTCTCCAGAATGGAGAGAGTAGGCACTGTGGTGTTGGGGGGGGGGCTGGTGGGCTGGAGCTGGTGGATGGTGTCACGGGGGATGGTGTCAGGACTGTCCCATTGTCAGTAAAACTCGTTCAGGCTGTTGGCAAGGCGTAAGTCGTTCAAGGAGTGGGGGGTTTTCGGCTTGTAGTTGGTGATCTGCCTGAGCCCTTTCCAGACAGAAGCAGAGTCGTTAGCTGAGAACTGATGTTTTGTGTTGTTATTTATATGTTGGTCACAGGAAGCGAAGGGTGGACATCGGGGATGCATAAAGCCAATTTGTCTCCATTAAATTAAAATAACGCATGTATACATTTCCCCGCAAGGAGCTTCCTTTGCATGGTCCAAGGTTTACAGTGTAGTAAGACGTGAGAGACAGCATACACACGAAGACTACGAACAAGTGCATTTTAAAAGTCTAAAATGTCCAGTACAAGGGTTCCCACTAAATGTCCATGAAATCAGCACATGTGCACTATGATGTGCAATGTCCAGGTCTCTTAAGACCAGGGTCTAAGTGATGGAGCAGAATATCTCTATATCTCTATTGCTCTAGCCTACAGGGAGGTGTTCCTGCGGTCCCTACCGCAGATCTGTGTCCTGGACGGCGTAGACCGACTGGGGAACGCAGCGCCCGTAGGAGAGGACAGTCCTGGCGACATACCCGGTCTGGACGACTACGTGGACTTCTTATTCACCTCCGAGACCAGCGGCAATGAACAGGTTCGGTGATGTCGGAAACGTTTGGTGACAGACATTCACTTATGAACACATGCAAAGGGTGGTGCTGGTGCAGGTTGGAGTTGGCTGGGGTACAAACGTCAACACTGTCCGAACTAGGGCTGAACGATATGGTAAAAAAAAATCAGATATGACAGACAGATATTGCGATTATGATTGTGATTCACTAATAGTGGGAATGATCATTTGTGCATCACAGTTTTCATTTTCACTGAAAAAACTAACCCTAACAAACCAACATGTTTTCTTACATCTGGAGGAAAAAATGTGTCAGCCAGTGCATCTCTGCAGCATTACAGTTCTTCATTTAAATTGGTTTTATACATTTACATTTGCACATTTTACCCCTGTCAAAAATGCAGCTCTTGTAATTTGGCTATTGCACTTGGCCATATTGCGATTTCGATAATATTTTGATTATTTATCCAGCCCTAATAATAGCCCTATAGGAACTTTTAACTAATCCAAGTATACAGTCAATGTCAGAGGAATTCTATATTTACTCAGCCACTGCTATGCCATCTGCGGTGCTATGCCCCCCAATCAGATAAATCTACATATCACCATTCATTGTATTAAATAGGTGTACTCACCTCTGCGCTGTCTTTCATTGAGTCAGGGGTGGAAAACACGTCACTGATTCAACTTCAGACTTCCAAGCTAGTGGGAAGTCTGAAGTTGGAAAAGCTCCAAACATGGATAACCTTGACGATAGCGACTGCTAACGTTACACGTTTATTACAGCTAATAGCTATATAAGAATATATATTTCATAGGTTTGAATAACAAATGTGTCTCTATGTTGATTGGTGTAGCTAAAGCATACCATGCTGAAAATTGCACTTTGATGTGTTTTAAAAGTACAAATGTTAGCAATAATAATTTAACAGTGTGGACAGCCATGATAATATCACGTCAAATCTTGAACTGGCAGTCAGGAAACCTTGCCTGACTTTCAATGAGTTGAGGCGGCATTTTATTTGATTGATTTTTATTTTATTATTGATTTTTGTTCCTACTCAGAAGTGGTAAACGCTGAGTTCTGACATATAGTTGAACGCAGCAGTGAACCTCAGCCTGCCCGTGTGTTTTCCATAGCAATCTAAAGGGGACGGCACCCTCACCACGCCCCGCATCGACGAGGTCTTGACTCAGTTCCGCCAGAGGGCCGTCCCTGGGGGAGCCCAGGGTCCGCCCACCGCAGCTGCTCTGGCAGACAGAGTTAACGAGCAGCGCATCAGGAAGCTGGAGCACCAGGTGTCACAGCTGTTCTATCAGGTGCTTATTCTTACGTTTGTCAAGCTGTTTGATGCCCCTGACTAATTGCACAGTGACAGTGAGGTATCCACACTGGGCCATAGAAACAGTCCAGATTTTATTATCATTTGTTATTTTTTTTCCTGTTTATGTTTTATGTTTTTCAGTTTAAAACTGTTCTGTTTGGGTCTCACAAAGTGTAAACATTTCTGTGTTATTTTTGACAAAAATGTATAAAGTTAAAAGCTTTTCCAGAGTGGTAGTTTGCTATTGGCCACGCAACCTTGCTCGGGCAAACATGACTTCATGTTTGCCATGTAAACATGTTCTGTTTGACAATGCGCCTCACACCCGCTCCTGTAAAACCCAATGTGTTTTTCTTTTGCCTCACACTGCATCTCCTGGGCGTATCTGCTGCTGCTACAACTGGTGGTTTACTTACCCTTTAATGAACCCATAATGACACTTTGATACAGGCCCCTGCCAGTGCTGGGCCCGGCCCTTCCAGGGTGACGGTGCAGAGGGCCAAGAGGGACATCGACCACACGTCAGAGAGCGAGTGCGACAGCGGGCAGGAGAGCAGGATCCGTGGCAGAGCCTCCATGCAGCGTAGCACCAGCAGCTGCAGGAGCACGCCAGTGAGGAGCACGCCAGTGAGGAGCACGCCCGCAAGGAGCACGACTGCGAGGAGCACGACCACGAGGAGCAGCCTCAAGGGGGTCAGGGCACGGAGGTTGGACGACAGGTAACCCCCACCCCCCTGCTGGCCAGTGATGGCCATTACTCATTCACCACTGAAATGTAAACGTGCATGAACATTTTCTGAATCAGTTGATGTTTACTGAAATTCAGCCATCAGCTATGTTAATAACGCACAGTTTAACAGATGCATGAAGTGTCATCGATAACTACCATTACCCGGAGCTGGAGTATAACAGTGCATTCATTATTATTATTATTGTAATTTGCTTTAAAATTAGATTTTAGTGACCAACATAGTTTATCCATAGCCCTTTTTTATCAAAATGTCCCATGAGTGGAAAAATGGAGTACCACTTTACCTTTTAATCAATCTCTCTTAAAAAGCTGAATCATTTCACCACGTCTAATAGATGACAACATTACTGCTGTACTTCAGCTGCTACAGAATAGCTAGCAGTGATGCACTGACTTGCCCAAGGACGCACACAAAAACAAAAGACCCGATGTCTGCTTGCTTTGGCTCAAAAGCTTCCGCCGACTGCTCTAGAATGAGCAGTAAAAGTAAGGGTACTATATCTTCTGCTGTGAACATCATACGTGTTGTTGATCGTGCGTGAATGTAACGAGTGCTTTTAATGTAGACCAAACCAACCTGACCTTCATCTGCAAGCTGTTAACTCTCCTCCTCTCTGTTGGAAATGCCTGCTGCTCTGATGTACGACACTGCAGTGATGTGCGCACGCACGCACGCACGCACGCACTGCACGCACACACGCACACACCACACACGCACGCACACACACACACACACACACCTTTAATTTTCATCAACCACCACCACATCATAACACAGTGCACTCAGGACTACGGAATTGAATTAGCCCCCACCTGCACTCATCAGAGGGGCTGATAAAGTTTCTTTGGTGAATTTACTCGTTGCAAAGACTTGGACAGGCTTGGATACACCAGTAAAATCAGTCTTCACCTTTTTTTTAATGAGCCCAACTTTATTTTAGGCTCCAGGGATTTTTGTGATTGATTTTCGTATTTGTTTTTTTTTTCTTTACTGCCTGTTCAATACCTGTGATTTGTTTTATGTGCAGCGATCAAGAACATGCTAAACACAAGGGCTCCAAGCGGGCAGCGGGGCCCAGGAGGGGGGCCCAGGCCCCAAGCAGTGTAGCACCAGTGGTGATAGCCAGGGGGAGCTCTTCCAAGACCGGCAGGGCCCCAGGGGAGGGGACCACTAAGCCCACCGCAGAAGAAGAAACCTACAGGGTAAGACCACCTGTGTCTCCTTCCCAATATAAAACCACACCATATATGTTGACCTGGGGAATACTTGATGATCTCTTTAACCTTAATGTTTTTTAGTTCACTTTCTTCAATGTTTATTCTCTGAATAATGTCTATATTTTATAAAATTATAAATCTTTCAATATGATGATGGATATCGATGGAAGGACGACCACAAAGACCCATTGGCTCAGCGTCACAGTGTTCTTTCATTGGTTTCTTATGTTTGATCATATTATGCTGTACTATGTTGCATGCATGCATTCCATTTTAAATGAAAGACATATTGCCTTGCAAAGGCAAAAAGCAGTAACGGATGCAGGGAGTAATGTAATTACAGCGGGGAAATATTTGATTCAATGCATAGCCTACCTTTTGCTGTGTTTTTTCTATGTAATGTACAATGTACAATCAATGGGGGTTCCTAAAGATACTGCAAATTGATTGATTTATTATCATTCATATTATATTAGTGGACAATCTCATTATATACCACTAGATTTAATGTAGATGTTATTATTATCATAATGTGATAGACAAAATGAGATCAAATGGAAGTTAGGCCTTGGCATGAGCCATTATTCTGTAGACTATGCAAAGGCTAAAGACCTTAACTTCCAAATAAGGGTCAAAGGTCAAGTTTGAGCACTGCGGGATTTTGGATGGGAAACAGTGGACATAGTCAACTTTTCAACTTACAATTTGCACCGCTGTCACAAAGACAGTCCCCTGTCACAAAGACAATCCCCTGTCGCTAAGACAATCCCCTGTCACTAAGACAATCCCCTGTCGTTAAGGCAATCGAGTTCGGTGTTCCTCAGACCCTAGACCCTAGTTTCCACATTTCTGTGAAGAATGTTGACTGAAGATGTAAAGTGAAATTGTCGTAATTTAATATTGAATTTGGGAACTATTGGCAATTATAACGATGTGCATTGCCTAGTAGTTTACCAAATTTTACCTGGAGGCATCTTGAAATATTCAACCATCTGTCTGCTTGTCAACTCCTTTCACCACTGCTCATTTTAGAAAGGCTACCGTAAGAAAGCGTGATCTTTGTTGAGATTATCAAACAGACAATGGATCATAGATGGTTGTTTGTGGTTGTTAGTAACATGGCATATATAGCAGCCAGGCTACTTTCCAAAGCAAGAAACCCCAATCTCAGTGTTATGATAAAGGCAGAGTGAAACATCCAGTAGTATTACTAAATAGGCTGGTTGCGTTACTTACTGATCAAGAAGAAACCAAGACAGAAGAAACCAAGACACCAATTGAAAGTTTGTTTGGAACCCCTACAACCCCTATGCTGTAGGCGGCAGCATAGTGAAGTCGAGGATTATAGAGAACCAAACTTAATGCTGATGGTGCCATTATTCTATACCCATTACACTGCAATCAGCATTCACTTCATAATAATAAGTTACAGTTGACTACAGTCACTTTGAAGTCATTTTTCTCAGTTCAACACTTTCAGCTCAACAAGTTAAGGTCTTTTGCCTATGTAGGGCAGCATAGTTCCTTCGTTTAGAGCTAGAAATTGAAGCACACTACAGGCAAGTCCAGAGTGATTTAGGGCAGCACTAGCTCAGGAGGTAGAGCGGTTGTCTGGCAACCGGAGGTTGCTGGTTCGATCCCCGGCTGTGCCTAGCTAATTGTCGGGGTGTCCCTGAGCAAGACACCTAACCCTAACTGCTCCCAACGAGCTGGTTGTTGCCTTGCATGGTTGACACCACCGTTGGTGTATGAATGGGTGAATGTGAGGCAATGTAAAGTGCTTTGGATAAAAGCACTGTATAAATAATCCATTTACCATTTATTTAGAGCTAGAAGTTGAACCACACTATGGGCTAGTCCAGAGTGATTTAGAGCTAGAAGTTGAACCACACTATGGGCTAGTCCAGAGTGATTTAGAGCTAGAAATTGAACCACACAATGGTCAAGTCCAGAGTCAATAGTTTACACAGATCCCAGCATATTGCTGTAAGAACATCTGTCATTATGCTGGCGCACAGAACTAAGAAATGCTGGCTGTGCACAGGAAAATTACCTCCACCCATTCCGTGTTTGTACCTTTTACACAGAAGGCACCTGCATTGAAAAGCCTGTGTAAAAGGGGCTATTGAATATTAAAAATATCAATATAAATCTTCCTCCCCTTTCCTTTCCTTTGGTTTCCTTCCCCTCGCCTGGGTGATCCCTGGTCCCTCCTTCCTTCCCGCCAGACCATTGTGGAGGAGCGCGACCAGGAGCGGGAGCGGCGGTGGAAGGCGGAGCAGGCCGCCAGGAGGCTGACGGAGCAGCTGAAGAGCCTGCAGAGCAGGGCCTGTGAGGAGAAGGACCTCCAGGACATGGCCCTGCACACCACAGACAGGTGGGAGGGCTGCCTCCACACACAGAGTACACACACACGCGCGGCACACCGTGGAGCTTTCAAAGTCGTTTTGGAGGAGATATGGGGAATCATTGAGCCCACCCCCCCCCTGGGGATGTTAGTTGTCAACTTAATAATGGATTTCTTTCCTCCTTTTACGTCTATCTCTCACTCTCCCTCTCTGTCTCTCTCTCTCTCGCTCTCTCTCTTCCCCTCTCTCTGTGTCTCTCTCTCTCTCTTCCCCGCTCTCTGTCTCTCTCTCCCCCTCTCCCGCTCTCTCTCTCTCTTTCTCTGAATATCTCACAATGAATATCTATCTATACGCCATTGAAATTCCACACTGTCACGGTCACAAAGCCTGGTGTAAAAAGCCATGGATTTCTGGATATGCCCGCCGGGTTTGTCTGCAATAATGGAGCTATTTCCCAGTGGGGTGGGAACAACATTGTACAAAGTCTACCCGGCTTGCAAATAAACCTAATGTTTAAATTGTCTGTGGTATAATTATCTATAATTAAATGCTCTACATCTCCCAATCCCTCCCCAAACCCCGAATGCGTTCGACAACTCGGCACATCAGATTGGGTCCTGAAGAGAGAAATTGAAAGGGAGAGATACAGAGCTAGAGCTAGAGACAGAGAGAGAGAGAGAGAGAGAGCTCTTGTACTTCCACCCCCCCTGCCCCCCTTTTCTGAAGATAGATTGTCAGTGTGATAACAATTAGAGGCCATATGGTAAGCATATGTCAGCCGTGGCACGCGAGTCAATCTTAATTGCCACATTTGCAAGGACATCATAAGGACCAGCGCGCGTATCTCCACTCTATACCTCCTCTAATCAGCAGGCAGATCGCAGGGAGGAGCTGCTCCAGGGAATACGAGGTGGTCTCCAGAATGGTTTCCTTGCTTGTATACCTCAGATGTATGGTCCACCTGCATGACTTTGTTTCAGTTAGCTTTGCGTTCTCCGCTCTATGGTTTACTTGGCTCTGCATTTCTTTTTTTGTATATGAATTTTATTTTTCTGCCTTTATTAACATTCCTCCCGTTCGTAATATTAAAGTCTTCCAATTTATTTATTAGCAGAAGTTGGTTTTAATCAAAATACGGGTGATGGCAGAACCAGAACTCTTCCAGTAGCTCTCGTCCCATTGGCTGACACTACAGACTGAAGGAGTTGCTGCTGAGGGAGCGTGCGGGACGCTCTGCCCTGCAGGGGCATGTCGACGAGCTGGAGGGGCTGTCCCAGACACTGGCCCAGCAGCTGGAGAAGTCCCGTGCTGACGAGGAGCAGCACAAGAGGGCGCTGCGCGACCTGGAGGAGAGCGCCTCCCGCGCTGACGCGCTCAGGGCACGGCAGCAGGCCGAGGAGGTAGCACTGCCACCACGGTTCAGTTACATGTAAAAACGTAGCATTGATGCTAACAGCAGGCGAACACTGATGAGCCTAACCACTAATGCAAACATCAGGCTTAACATTTATGCAGCATAACCACTGATGCTAACATCGACTAACCACTGATTTTAACAGCAGGCTAACCACTGATGCTAGCAAGTATTCTCATAGAGTTGTTGGTGGTAATGTCAGGCTGACAACAACACAGGCCTCCAAGTTATTGTTACTTATTTCATTCTCCATTATTTTATTATTCTATTTTAATGTGTTGCATTTATTGGTAAATTATTCTAATCTAATATTGTAATCCAACCACTATATAAATGAATGATAAATAATTGCATGTGCTGATGGTGAGTAACAGATGCAGCTGGGACGGCTGTGTGGAGCTAACCTGTGCTGAGCTTTCAGACCAAGCGACAGCAGGAGCTGGAGAAGCGGGCGGTGGCTCTGAAGAGGGAGGCGGAGCTCCAGAGAGCCGCTGCACGGCAGCTCAGAGCCCAGCTCCAGCAGCAGCAGCAGCTGCTAACTACCAGGGAACAAGAGAACAGGTAGACCACAGGCTGCTTCAATGGATGAATAACTCCTAAAAAGTATATGGACTGTCGAGGGAGATATACACGCACATCCAATTTTTGGCAGGTGCCGGACAAGTGGGGTGACAATTGAAGAACTATGGTAACCATATGTTTGGACAAGTAGAGTCTGCACTATGTGTATTGCCCCCAAGGCGTTTCAATCACTTTCAGATCGTCATCAGGAACTGACGAAGACCCGAACAGATTTTGCGAAATCATTTTGTGATGAAATAGTTGTTCCTCATTTTATAATATCTGCATATCATTGACATTGTTGCAGTAACAATCTGCTTGGGATAGGTTACTGCATTAGCATTTGCCGCTTTGCTTGCTGGCAAATGCAATAACCTTTCCATTTTCTAAGGAAGGAGTTGGCGTCACGTCTGACACCCGGCGGGGCGGAGTTTCGCGAGGCGGTGGCGAGGGAGGTGGCGTCGGTCCAGCAGAGACACACCCAGCGTGAGGCGGAGCTTGAGGAGAAGGTGGCAGCGGGGCGGAACCAATACAGTGCCCTGGAGGACGAGTTCCGCATGGCGCTCACCATCGAGGCTGCTCGCTTCTCTGAGGTAGGACCGACGAGACGGCCAATCACGGGGGAGATGGGGCACCTTCGCCACACTTTGGTCCCATTCAAATGTACATTTCCCTCCTGGAGGCATGATGGTGGCATAATGATATTGCCTTCCAATACAACAACAAAAGAGAAAGCTTTGACCTTTAGTTGACCCCAATCTGGCTAAGCTTACTTTTGTATTCCACCTGATCCTCTTTCAAACCGGGATAATTTCACTCCAGATAAAGTCGGTCTCTGAAAGCAAGTTCTCGATTTGAATTGTATCAATTGGTATTTCCTTGTCCGGGTTACAGATTTAATTTGGCCCCTGAAGGAAATATAATCTTATCTCCCAACGTGCCCTCAGCACACCGCCCTCCCTATATCCACTCATCTGGCCAAACCACATGGAAATTCAAAACCTTCAATGACCCATGAAATTCCTATTCAGGTTGACTCAAAGGGTTTTGTTATTTAACCCTTAAAGCTGCTGTAGATAAGATTCAAGAGTTGTAAAGAGCGAGAGCAGAAAAGAGAAAGAAGAGAGCAAGATTTTTAAACTAAACAAGATGGCAAGATGGATTCATCAAACCAATTAGGGAAGAGATGCCCTGATTGGTCAGAAGTCGGGAACTGTCTAAAATGGCTCATACAGTGGCAAGTGAGCAGCCAACCCGAAATATTCTCACAGAGCATTTCACTCACTAATAGCTAACGGATGGATGGCTGTGGCATTTCTCTGCAGGTGAAAGAAGCATGTGATCACCTGAGTGCCGAGCTCTCGGAGAGCAAGGCATCACTCGCCCAGACCCAACAGAGAGAGAGACGGTCATCCTCTCTGGTGAAGGAGCTCACGGCCATGGTCAAGGAACAGAAGAGACGCATCTCTGAGCTCGCCGATGCCAAGAAAGAGGCTGTTGATGAACTGAAGGTGCCCTCTAGTGTGTGATGTTGACAAGTAGAGGCTTTTAAGTTCTTTGGTTTCTTTGTTTTCTCTGAGATGTATATAGATATTTATATTTTTAATATATAATTGTTATAAACATTGATGGATGATTAAAGTCAGTTAAGGCTCTCATCCTCCTTTTACAATAAAGCATGAGCCTTGAACATTTTCTAGAGGTTTGTGTATATATTCCTCTCTTTCTCTCTCCCTCTCCATTGTCTGCCAGGGCCGCCTGCGCTCCCTGGAGGCAGAGGTGGAGCAGGACCGCCGTCTCAGCCTGCAGCTGGAGCTGCTGAAGAAGGACAAGTCTCGGCTGCTCTCCCAACTCACTGCCCAGGAGTCTGTCATCGATGGACTCAGGGCAGAGAGGAAGATATGGGGCCAGGAGCTGGCCCAGCAAGGTAGGGGAAGTCCTATACCATCCAGGGTTCATTGACAAGGGCTGTCCACGGCCTAAGGCCAGTGAAAAGTCACTTTGGGACAGTAAAATGTTCTTCATTGTCACTGTCAGGCTACCAGGCCAGTGCTAAAACATGTGTTAATAAAAAAAATCTCTGGTGTTTTTATTTGCCACAAGCACAAAGCGCATGCTAATGACTCATACCGGTCATTGTCATTTGAGGTGTTTGTTTTTGTTTAGATAAGTGATTTAACATGTCTTTGATGTTATGTTCTAATGCTGATAATTACAACTGTGATTGAAGGCCAGTAGAGCCTGTGGCCAGAAAATTTTAATGTTGCAGCCTGCCATCTTTGACACGTACAAAGTTGAAGCACCCTGCTAACGGTTATGCACACCAGCTGCCACCATGCACCCATCCACCCGTCCTCCAGTGAAGGTGTGGGCAGACTGTGTGTACTACAAGCTAATCAGACACCCCCAAGTCAATGGAATCAATTGTAGATACTCATTCATCAAGATGAAGACAGAATCTGCTGTTACGGGTGATATAATAAAACTTGATTAAAGGTTGCAAATGAAATGCTACCACCTAGTGGTTCTGTTAAACACACACACTATCACGGTGGTGGGTTTGGGAGAGAGAGCTTGTCACATGATCACATTATGTTGGCAGGGGCGTCGCTGGCTCAGGATCGAGGGCGGCTGGAGGCCAGGGTGGAGGTGCTGGCTACCGAGCTGGAGACACAGAAAAAGCAGAACGGACAGGACTGCGATGCCCTCCGGATCAAAACCAAGATCATAGACGACCAGACGGATACCATCCGCAAGCTCAAAGAGGTCAGCATGGCTAACGCAAGTCGCTACTGTTTAAAAGGTTTGGGTTAAGAAGGTTGGCGGAGATTGCTCAACTTTCACACGTCTATGTCACTGTTGCATTCTTCGTTGTTCAGTGTTTTGTAGATTGGCTGTATTTGACTCACATTCACTCTGGTTTAGGATTTAGAGTTACCTATTTGAATCGGGTTACATGTATTACAAAACGTGTATCTATATTTTGCTCCACTACCAGCACAAGAATGAGAACCACAATTTCTGCCTCTGTTCCAAAATCTGTGTTGTTGATTTTTTTTATCTCTTTTGCATATTTCAACAACAACATATTTCACACATTTGACATTGAATCCGCTCCAGGGTATGCAGGAACGTGACGAGCAGATCCGCCGGCTGCGCGAGGAGGCCTCCCAGGCCCAGAAGAGCTTCCAGAAGCGGCTGGAGGAGGAGGCCGCGCCGCTAGCCGAGCTCCGCGACCACGTGGAGCAGCTCAGCCTGCGCAAGGAGCAGCTCAAGCAGCAGCTGGAGGAGCTCACGGCTGTTCACAGGTAAGGGATTGAACGTATTGGGGCTGATACCATTAGATTTTTGGTGATATGATTTTGATGAGTAAAGTGAAAGCGAGGTATAAAGCGCTGGTGGATTTCTATTACTCCACGACCTTGAAAAGCAGGTAAGATGAGCGCGAATGACTAAGGTAAAATGATGTGGAGAAATACGATGCTTTTGCTGTTGTCAAAAGGGCTGGCAACGTAAATCACCCAGTTTGAGGCAACCAATATAATGCTGATGAATGGGGATTTGCAGACGATTGCTTCTCCCCTGTGGCAGCAGAGAGCATAGCAGGTCATGGCGCATTTGTAGAAGATGTGCTCTCACTTTTGTGTATGCCTTTTTTTGGTGGTTGAACCGTAAGCCGCAGTGTTTTGGGGAGAGGATATTGACCAACCCTAAAAGCCATTTGAGACTAGATAAGCTAGCCTATCCCTAACCCTAGCACTATAACAATAGATTTGACATGACACTGGTTGTTTTGAAAGTTTGGAAATTACTTTGAGGGTAACGAGACCTTAGCACTAATTTAACCATCAGCCCTCCTCCTCCTGTGTGTTCTCTCCCTTTTAGCTCCTCAAAGAAGAAGTGGCAGGAGAAGGCGGAGCTGCTGACTCGGCTAGAGGGGCAGGTGAAGCGCATGAAGGACAACTTTGACTCCAAGGAGCGCCTGCTGCTAAAGGACAGAGACAAATCAGCAGAGGCACATAAGTACGCCCCCATGTGGACGAGGCAGAGCCCTGCACCACAGTTCACTAAATATATATACAATACATAGCGCTTTACGTCAAATAGGATTCTCACGTGGACACTGTGAAGCTTACAAGAAAATCCTAATATAAAGTCTAATATATAAAAAGTAAGATGGCGATAAAAACAGCCAGATAAAAATATTTTATCATAGTTATTGATCATGCTGTTTTAGGCCATATAAAACAAGATAAAATGTGTAGGATGGATTAAAAGAACATTATTTGGTAAAGCCCTGCCGAGATACACATATGTTGCTGTGGCGAGTTATAGATATGTAAAACATGTCCCTCCCATCAGATTGTGTAGATTCCAACCATTGCTTCAAAAGCCTCAAACTGTGTGTTGTGTTTTCCTTAAGGTGATGTTTTTCTTTTCTTTTTTTGTAAAGCACATGTGTGCCTATTTCTAAATGGACTGCATTTATATAGCGCTTTTATCCAAAGCGCTTTACATTTGCCTCATTCACCCATTCATACACGGCGGTGTCAACCATGCAAGGTAAGAACCACCTCGTCAGGAGCAGTTAGGGTTAGGTGTCTTGCTCAGGGACACCTCGACAATTAGCTAGGCAGAGCCGGGGATCGAACCAGCGACCTTCCGGTTGTCAGACAACCGCTCTACCCCCTGAGCTACTGTCGCCCCATGATGTGTAAAACATCTTGCATCATATTGACAGTGTTTCTCTTGTTCCCCCTCTAGAGCTGCCGTTGACAAGTTGCACAGTGTGGACGATGCATTCCGTCGACAACTGGAATCCTTACAGGCCTCCCATCATGCCGAGCTGCTACGGCTGGCCAATGACAAGCAGAAGCAGATAGAACGAGCCAATCAGAAGGTATTATGGTGGTTACCATATGCTTCCTAGGTTGTGGATGTGAGGTATTATTGATTTGGTATTGATAGCGGGTGTGTTTCTGCGTCTGTTTTTCTAAGGTGATTCAGGTAGAAGAGGAGATGCGGATGCTGCTGGAAGAGACGGAAACTAGCAAGAGAGTCATGGAGGAGAAAATGAAACGTCTCACCAGTGTGCTGAAAGACTTTTAATCAAGAGATATTTGACCGTGTCCCTTTGCTGTAGAATGTCCATGTTTGTTATTTTTATACTTTTTTTAATACTTTATTTTTGTATTTATTGTGGAGGATTGTGACTTACGTAATACAATTTGTTCATACATTATTGTGGGCTCCTGTTTTGGGGTAAGGTGTAATGCCTGTTTCTGCCTGTTTGAAGGGCACAGATTAGAGCAAGATTTTAAGTCATCATCTATGTGAGTTTGAGAGGATGATTTTTATTTTTAGGGTTATTATTATTTAATAATATACATTTTTTTCTTTAAATGTAAACATCTATACAAGTAGGCTTGAGCATGATTGCAAAGTATAATTGTACTAATTCAACAGGCTACTACTACCTTTTCAGTTTTCTAATACTTTATTTCCACAAAGAAGCATACCATCAAACAAAGTGATATTGGATCACATCGACAATAGAATTACTATTGAAAGTGCCCTATGTGCCAAATGCCCTAAATGTAAATGTCAATTTCAATGTAAATTACAATTGAATAGAATGTACAAATATAGTACCAGAACAGTACAAAAAGGAAAATACCAATAATGACTTTCAGTGGTAATACTTACCTAGGGAACACACACCTCTCACTATCTCCCCCAATTACATTTAAAGGGTAAATCATTTTGTTTTTACTTGACTGAAAATGTTTTGTCATTCTAAATAATTCCCTCCTGTGGAATTACTTACCCGAGCACCTTGGAAGTTGGAGACAAGTACACAATTGTATTAACCAATACTATATTCTTATTTTATATATATATATAGTACCAGAACAGTACAAAATATATATTCCCCTACAGGGAATGGAATGCGATCACGACTCTGTGAGAGTCCATGAATTTCATGGACTCTTCCTTTTGGACAGTCCACAGCTTCTTTGGGTAGGAGCTGTGGACTGGCATTTCATTCGTTCCCTCATTAATGGGGCTTGCTGTGTTTTAGCATTATCTTTATATTGTAATAACTTCAACTGGTTTGTTTATGTATTGCCCACCAAAGAATTGCTGTACTAATGCATTTTAAAGAACTTATACGGTAGTTGGAAAGGAAAATGTATAGGCTTATTATTCTAAAGGCATTGGGTTCCCACCTGCATTCTGACCATCACATAACTAGGACCACTTATGATGAAAGTAAGTACATTTACATTTAGCAGACGCTTTTATCTAAAGCGACTTAAAAGAGACAAAAAGTAACACATTTGTCAAAAGAGGGAGACAACAATATATCGCTGATGGTACAGTACAGTTAGAACAGAACAGTTACAAGCAAGTTTCAAGAGCTGGGACATACCAGCATACAGGATCCTACAAAGGTGCCAGGACATACAAACAGTCCACCTGGACTGGTGGGTCTTGAGTATCCTGCGGAAGCTGATTAGTGATTCTGTTGCCCTGACCTCTGTCGGGAGGTCGTTCCACCACTGTGGTGCAAGGACAGAGAAGAGTTGTGATTTGGTGGAGCGACGTTTGTTAAGTAGGTAAGCAAGTATGCAAAGTTCATCTAATCTAGCTGCTACGTCACATAGGCTGTATAAACTCTCTAAATGAACTATAGTACCGGCTAAATGAATGGCTTGAAATGGTTGGATAAGAATAAAAATTGCGACGTTCATGTGAGTGGCTAGAGTTGGCCGGTCATGCTTCAGCTCTTCAAGTATAGCCAGGCTGACCTCTATGTGCACAGCTAGGGATGCCAGGTAATGCTCCCGCTGTTCAAGCTTAACCAGGTTGCTGTCCTGCACTGTACCTTGCGCCTGTTATCTAGGATTGCTGGATCCTAGAATAAATATTATAATTCCTGTTGCCTTTTACCACTACTATGGCAAAGTAACAGAGATGCTGTGTATGGGAGATAGCAAAGACAATTTGACGACCTGAAAACTAATTGCAATGTTAGTTTATATGCCTGCCACCAGAGGTCAGTAATAGTTGGCATTTAATACCGTTTCACTATAGTGATGTGGATGCACAAATGTAGTATCTTGGCAATACCTTCAAGGATAACTTTGGGATTTTTCAACTTAGACCCCATTGTCCTATCATTTAGGGTCTAATGTGGACACAAATGTATGACATTGGTCCAGTAGTCAGGGAGAACGCTTCAGCCGGCAGTAGCGAAACGGCTGCCTTGTAATCCTTTGGGGCATTTATCCCCATCCAAGTGTTTGACAACATGATGGAAATGGTCCCTACTGCAACAGCTATACATCAGCTATATACTGTATGTGATCTACTTTGTGAGGTGGTGTTTCTGAGCTCTTTGGATTTGTACTGGAATGAAGCTGGGCAAATTCTTGATTGCTGATGCACACAGCACCTTTCTAAAAGCTCTGTGAGTGTATTTTCTATTATAATCTAATAATATTATAATCTCCATAAAAATGTTAATAATGACCTCATAGCTAACAATGACCTCATAGCTGGCTACGGCCATGAGCAAGTGTGGTAAACACTGCTAGCAAAAATGTGAAGAAACCCCATACAGCTTGGAGATTTATACACACCGGGTATATGCACACCCATAGCATAATGGATAATGCTGTTAATCCCACCCTGTCTTCATAGTTTGACATGCTGCACATGCATGGAGATTATAAGGTGCAGACGCTTTTCACAGTTGGAAAAAAAGAGTAGCAGGAGTAGCTCATAATAATTATGGATCTGTTTGATTCATGTATGGCAGTGCACCAGTATAGACACAACTGGTCAGATAAATATACATTGACCACACTGGTGCTGCAGCAGTCATAAATAAAACCTAACTAACGTCAACATTACAGGAACCGGAAGTTACTTTACCCTGGCGATTTGTGGAAAGGGTCGATTAGCCTTCTCAACTCTCAAGGTAGAAATCACCCTCAGACACAGACACATGGCTGTTTTTAATGGCAATGTATCTTGGTGTCCATGTGTAATGTAATTATGTGTTTATGTATATGTCAAGTAAGCAAAAGTCAAAATTCTACCTT
>OMKP01084651.1:39051-64499 GCA_900302375.1 Bathygadus melanobranchus | reverse complement strand
CGCCGGTGGAATGCCTTCTCTGCGTTTATCCCATCCCGGCCGTCCTCCCCCAGGGAAAGCCAGGAGCAGTGGGCAGCCATCATTACGGCACCCGGGGACCAAGTCCAAGCACTCAGTCCTGTCTTGGTCAGGGACAGGACCGAAGAGCAATCTGTTCTTCTGCATGTTTTTGTTGTGGGGTTCTATGGGGGGAACCCGAGTGAACACAGGGAGAACATGCAAACTCCACACAGAAAGGCCCGGGAACCAGCCCCGACATGTTGCACCATGCGGGACTTGAACCCACAACCTTCTTGCTGTGAGGCAACAGTGCTACGCACTGAGCCACCGTGCCACATAGTATGCATAGTATATATATAAATAATATATATAAATAATCCATTTACCATTTTACTATTTACCATAGTGGAATAACACCATTCTATTATTTCATAAACATCGTTTCCTGTGCCTCGCAGGAAACGATGCAGCTATGGGTGCTGATCTTAATTAGTGACTATATATACTATATATACTTGTTTTTGTACTCTCCCCCACAGTGAGACCGGATCCAGGTCACTTCAGAGACGTGGAACCTCTGTTGCCATATTTTATCTTGAGGCGTCCCTTAAAATGTAATGCTAGAAATACAGCTATTCACTTCTATTCAAGTTTCTTTTCAGCATTTGACCTACCCCCTGGCCTACCCAACATTTATAGGAGCCCCTGTTTAAAAGGTTTATTTTTGTTTTTGTGGGTAGTGGTGCCTAGGCAAAATAAATAACTGTAAAGGGGTGCCGTGGTTTTGGGAACCACTGGTCGTGGAGGTTTACCAGTGGTTGACTACTAGATAGTAGAGGTTTACCAGTGATTAACTACTGGATAGTGGTGTACCAGTGGTTGACTACTAGATAGTGGTGTACCAGTGGTTGACGACTAGATAGTGGTGTACCAGTGGTTGACTACTAGATAGTGGTGTACAAGTGGTTGACTACTAGAAAGGTAGCAGTTCTTACTGATGGCTCTGAAGGAGGCTCCCTCCATCTGAGAGGACATCTCAGTCAGGCTGCTGGAGCTCACGGCGTAGCTTTCAGAAGCCATGGAGGACATACTGGACATAGACATGGTTTCAAACTTCATCTCAGCAGCTATGCTGCTGAAGGAGCTGGACTCCATCATGGATGACATCATGGCCTGCTGGGAGGAGAAGGACGTTGAGGTCTCCTCCATCATGTGGATTTCTTTCTTCATCGACATGGCGGAAGATTCCTTGTGGCTTGTCATCGTAGATCCTGCAGGATTCAAAATGATTAAGTTAGGTGTTCAGAATTACTTCAGAGTTACTGAATAATGGCAGAAGCTATCATAGTAACCTAAAAAACTGTAATTACAAAATAAATGAATGCACAATATATCCTAAATGAGTGACTCACCTTTAAGCACCATCTGTTGCTCGTGGTAAGCGGTGACCTTCATATGGATGGACTGGAACACCTGGCCAGTGAAGGAGAAGGAGGATTTAGAGATGCCTCCCTCTGCTGTCATCTCACAGGTGTACTCTCCTTGGTCATTGTCCTCAAGGTTGTGGATCAGCAGGCAGCAGGAGCCCTCGGAGTACTGCATCTCAAAGTGGCTGCTCTGGGACAGCCTCTTGCCATTGACATACCATACCACCTCCCTTACGCTGCTCTCACAAATACAGGACATCTTGACTGAACCCTCACAGGCCTCAGCACTGAGATGACTCAATACCTTGGGAGGTTTAGGGGTAGGGGATTTGACAGTGGGTGGCGACAGAACCCTTTTGGGGGACATGGTGGGAGGAGGGGATTTCATCCGGGGAGGAGACTTGATTCCTTCAGGCTCAGGGGATTTTAGGGCTCTTGGTGACTTGAGACCAGATGGTTCTGGGGATTTCAGCCCCCTTAAGGTTTTGATCCCTGCTGGTTCTGGAGACTTCAGCCCCCTTGGTGTTTTGATCCCAGCTGGTTCTGGTGATTTTAAACCACGTGGGGATTTAACTCCCTCAGGTTCAGGTGACTTGCCTCTTTCTGGAGATTTGATTGGTGGTGGAGACTTGACTCGTGGAGGAGAGGCAGTTGGGTCAGGAGATTTGACACCCTTGGGTGATCTGATGCCCTCAGGCTCTGGTGATTTGATGCTAGGAGCTGGAGAAGTCACAGATGGCTCTGGAGACTTGAAACCTTTTGGAGATTTGATTCCCTCTGGTTCAGGGGATTTGACACTGGGAGCAGGAGATCTTATGCCAAGCTCTGGAGATGTAACACTTGGAGCTGGTGACTTCACCAATGGTGGCTCTGGAGATTTCACACTGGGAACTGGAGAAGTTACAGAAGGCGAGGGTGATGGGGCAGAAGGTTCAGGGGATTTCACACTGGGAGTGGGGGACTTGATTGAAGGCTCTGGTGATTTGACAGCCTTGACCTCTTCTTTGGGAGCTGGTCTGCGAATAGTCAAGGTGAAATGAGCTTCCTGTCTGCCTCCCAAGTTCTCCACTACTACCAAGTAGGTACCCTCATCGGAAGCTATCACAGATGTAATCTCCATGCTAGACTTGTACTGAGTGGTTGTGACCTGGATGCGGGAAGAAGTCACAATGGATCTGCTTTCATACATCCATGTCACATTGGGTGCAGGCTCTCCATCAATGTCACAGGAGAAAGAGGCTGTCTCTCCTTCAGCCACTGTCACAGACCTCGGCTTGGTGAGAATCCTAGCTGGGAGTGTTGGTTTCAGCGTGTGGCTTGCAGAAACATCCTCGACAGTAGTGGCAGCAGAGGATTTGATTTTAGCCTCAGATGATAAGAATTTTTCAGAAGAAGCAGAGGAATAGGAGGCAGAAGACAGGTACTCAGTGGATGCATACTTGATGGAGGAGTCGTAGCGCTCAGCGGAGGAGAATCGCTCAGATGATGCTGCGTATCTGTCACGTGTAACCACCTCTTGAGTCTCCGTCATCTTGGCCTTGCTTTCCGACACTTCATAGCGTGTCTCAGAGGAGTAGCCAGCCTTGAAGTGAGTGCTGTGGTAATGGTCTACTTTGGTCATTTCAGGAACATATGGTTTAGGAGCGTCCTCATCCTTACGACGAGATGAATATGTGGTAAAACCACCACCTGATACATCCAGGGTTCCGTAGTCGGAGGCCTCTCCCTTGGAGTTGGAACAGACACAGCGATAGGTGCCGCTGTCCTCAGCTTGACAGTCCAGGACACCGATGGACAGAACACCACTCATGTTGGTGAAGATGTACTTTTCACTGCTCTCAGAGATCTCAGTCCCATTGTGGAACCATTTCACCTGGGCCAAGGGCTTGGCTTGGACGTTAAGGGTAAACTTGGTGTCCTGGCCAGTTGGCACACGGTGAGAACGCATCCTCACTGTGACACGGGGAGCGTGATCCAAGCTGAACGGAGTCTGACTCACCACCTGGTACGTCCTCTCTGACTTCAGAGCTGCCTTACGGGCCTCGTAACGGGACATGATGTCAAAGCGGGCAGATCTCTCGAATCTGGAGGAGGAACGAGAGGATCTCTCCGCTGACCTGATGGGGCTGGGGGAGCGGGGACGTGTTCTCTCAGGCGTAGGAGACCTCCTTTCTATGGCTTCGCCTTCCACGTCCAGAGCAGGCCGAGTGCGTGGTGGTCTGAGCAGCTCAGAAACAGGGCGCATGAGTTCAATGTACGTAGGAGACAGGGACCTTCTCCTCCTCATGAACTGAGAAACAGTGCGCTTCTTCTTTGTCTCAGAGACTTCGACAAACTCTTGTCTGACGACCTGCCTCCTCTCTTCCAGGTCAATATCGCAACGCTCACAGCGGGTTGGGCTGCCAGCTGGAGAGGCAGAGAAACCAAGCTCCAAGTCATCCTCCAACATCATCTTCTCCTCCTCGGTTCTCCTCTTGGATAGATAGTCTTCCATTATCATTTCCTCATCACTGAGGTCTCCAAGAGATCTCCTCCTGGATCTGAAGGAGGCCTCAGACTCGGGTGAGGGTGATCGGCGGCTTGGTCTTACAGTCTCCAGGTCATCCAAAGTGAGTTTAGGAATGCGCCACCTTGGCCTGTATTGGTCTGTGATTCTGGGGAGGGGCATGACATAGAACTGCTCCCATCTGGACAAACGAATGCGTCTTTGTCTCTTCTGTACAATCCTCTCCATCTTCTCAGGAACCTCATATTGGTCTCGGAGCTTCCTGTACCACTTCATGTCAGACAGAGGCACAAACTGTTTGATAGCTTTATCCTCATCCAGAGCTGTAGGGTCATGCACCACAGGCTCAGGGATTTCATAAGGCATGAATACCCTCCTCTCTTCCTCCAGTTTCTTGGTCTCTGACTTCTCTACTGTGATGTCAAACTCTCCCTCGACATTCTTAGTGCTCACTGCGGGTTTGTAAATATCTGCAGCAAATTTGAGAGCCTCCTGGGCAGTAGGGTTAAGAGGAACCATTTCCTCTGTAGCGGCGATACGTTGAGCCATTTTGTTAGTTTTCTCAATCTGTTTCTGAATATGTCTGTGTCTCTCCTCCTCACTCTTGTACTCTCTTCTGGTATAAGTAAGGCGATCCACCTTCAGGGTGGCCTGGCAGCTTGTAGAGCCAGCAGAATTGAATGCAGTGACCTTGTAAATGCCAGAATCCTCAAGCAGAGTCTCTCTGACATGAAGGACATGATAATCAACGTCTTCCTGCACCACTGCCACCTTGGGGCCCAACTTTAGAGGCTTGTCATCCTTCTCCCATTTCAGAGTAGGAGTGGGGATTCCTGAAACACGAAGGTCAAAGTGGACACTGTCTCCTTCCACACACTCAGTGTTAGCCAGAAGGCGCTTGAACATTGGTCTCATGGTCTCCTCGATGACGGGGTGAGGACTCACTGTTAGGCGGGCCTTGCAGCTGTCCTCTCCAAACTTGTTGTGGGCCATCACAGTGTATTCAGCATCGTCGTCCATGTCCAAGCTATGGATCATCAGCTGGTACAGACCCTTGTCACTGGTAAAGGTGTACTTGCTATCGTTTTCTCCTGGTTTGATTCTCTGTCCATTCTTCAGCCATGCCACATGAGGCTCTGGGTGTACGGTGATGGTGACCCCAAATCGCACATCTTCGCCAATATAAGCAGAGCGGTTGTAGAGAGGAAGAGTGAACTCTGGTGGCCTCTGCATCAGCATGGACTTGTCAACCTTTCTTCTCAGCTTCTTCACTGAGCGGCTGATGTAGTGCTCCCTGATGCTTCTAACCATCTCAACAAAAAGTTCTCCATAGGCACTGTCCTCTCCATCGTCACTTACCACCTTGCACTTGTACACACCGTCATCGCTCTCTTCAACGTCTTTCACGTAAATGCTGGCCAAGCCATTGCTGTATGTTATTTCATATTTGGAGCTGGAGTGAAGTTGGCGGTTGCCAAAGTACCATGTCACCTGAGTGCTTTTATCGAATTGGGCGATGATACAGGTGAATCGGACGTATCCGCCCTCTTCAGCTGAGCCATGCATGACTGGGCCGGCTCGCAAACCGCGGTACTCTGTTCCAATCTTCACTTTGCCCACAGCTAATGCTCTCTGGTTCTTAAAGGCACCACCATAGGCCACACGGGCAGAAGAGACGATGGTCTCAGTCCTCTTCACCAGAGTCTGATAGTACCTCCTGTGTCTCAGCGTCTTAATGATCTTGGTGCTGACATTTTCAAGTTTCATCTTTAGCCATGGGTGCTCCAGAGCCTCATCGGCTGTCATACGCAGCTTCCTGTCCTTGATCAGAAGCCTGTCTACAAAGTCCATCGCCTGTAGGCTGGTGTCCTTGAAGGCTTCACTATCAAACACATACTCACAGTTGGAAATGTTCTCAATCATCTGAGTGGTGGACTCTGCAGCGAATGGATTGAGGCCACTGAGCAGGACGTAGGCCATCACACCGACAGACCACATGTCTGTCGCTGTCGTGATGAGGTCATGGCGGTGAATCTCAGGAGCACAATACTCTGGAGCAGAGAACGGCAATCTAATGTTCTCACCTGGAACCAGCAGCCTGGCCTGACCCATCTCAATGATCTTCAGCTCAGTGCTTCTCCTTGTAGTATATACAATGTTGTCAGGGCGAATATCCAAGTGACCAAAGTTTTGACTGTGCATGAACTTGAGTGCAGTGCAGACTTGTCTCAAGTAGCGGACAATCTCCTGCTCTGTGAGCTCAAAGTTTCCTGTGCCAAGGCGCTCAAAGATGTCAACTCCAGAGATGAATTCAAAGATCAAGATGATCTCCTCCATGCTCTCAAAATATTCATGTAAATATATGATGTTCTTGTGTCTGGCCATGTTAAGGGCTTCGACCTCTCTAAGGACTAATTCACGGTCCATTCCTCTGACCTTAATGAATTTGGCCATGAAGGTCTTCTTGGTGGCGATCTCGACACATCTGTGAACAACTCCAAACTGGCAGCGAGCCAGCTCTTCAGAGATGATGTATCTAGAGGATAGCTCCTTAACTTTGTAGAATGGAGCCTCACCCGCAATGATTTCTCTGGTCTCATCTACCTCCTCATCATAGTTCCTGATCACTGACTTGTCCTCTTTGGTGGTTATTGGCTCAGTAGGATCAGAAGGAGCACTCAGGCCAAACTGGTTCTCAGCAATGACACGGAACTGGTACTTGGTCTTTCCAAACACATTGATGATAGTGAAGCTACAGTCACTGGTATGTCCGGCACGGATCCAGCGGTCTGCAGTGGTGGGGCACTTCTCCACAATGTAGTCGGTGATGGGGCTTCCTCCATCATTGTAAGGCGGCTCCCATGTCAGCGTGATGGAGTCCCGAGAGATGTCGCTGACTTTGATGCCCTTTGGAGCTTCTGGAACATCAGCTATAGCCATCTCAATGGTCTGCTTGTCACTTCCAAACCTATTCTTGGCTGTGACAGTGTAGTAACCATTATCCTTGGCCTGGACTCCCTTCTGGAAGACCAGGGATGTGAAGGACCTGGTGGTGATGACTTGGTGGTAAGCAGAGTTAGAGAGAATCTCTTGGCCCTTCTGCCAGGTGATGGCTGGCTCGGGCTTGCCCGTGATGGGGATCTTGATGGTGACAATGTCACCACAGACAGCATGTACTGCTCCCATGCCCTGGAGCTCCTTAGGCAGATGGATCTTTGCAGGAACTAAAAGCATGAGAAAAACCATTAGGGTATTATTTAACACACAAATGTTATTATATAGGTCTATTATCTGCACAGGAAAGAACGCTTACCTTCCACATCCAGATTGACTGTGGTGGAGATGGATCCTTCAGAGTTGGTGGCTCTGAACTGGTAAATCGTAGCGTCTGTCTCATCAGCGGTGTTAATAACCAGCTGGTAGTATCCTCCCTTGAACTCCTGGACCTTGATCTTCGTTCCATCTGCCAGAAGTTCTTTTCCGCCACGGTACCATTTAACCATAGGCTTGGGATGCCCAACCACCTTAATAGGAAAAGCAATGTTACTATATGTTTGCTGTTAATTATTGGATTAAAAGAAAAAAACACCATTGCAGGCATAACAGCAAAACAGTTTAAGATGTCAAATCATAAAAATGAAGCACCTTAGTGACAAAGGTGGCATTGGCGTGATACTTGACAGTCATGTCCCTGATCTCCTCCCTGAAGACGGGAGCACGAGGTGCTTGGTCTGACTTAGGGGTGATGGGTGCAGAGATTTCGCTCCAGTCACTCTCACCACCAATGTTCTCACACTTGACACGGAACTCATACTCGAAGCCCTCGATCAGTCCTGTGACATCATAGGTGGTCTCCTTGATCTTGTTGGAGGTGACAGACATCCATTTGTTCTGCTTCTTCTCACGTTTCTCCAGGTAGTAGTTAGAGATCTTAGCTCCTCCGTCACTGCTTGGAGCCTTCCAACAGACAACACATGAGTTCTTGGTGGAGCTGGTGATGAAAGGCTGCTGGGGGATTCCAGGCTTCTCTGTGAAACACAATCAGTACACTTTTATTGTACAACTTTCTTTCATTGTTTTGCAATAAATAATATACTGTATAATGAACACATAGTTATGATGTAATTATTAATAATTACATCATAATATATATTTAATTGAGCTATGGAACAAATGAGCTATGGAACAAACTGAGGCATGGTTAATCTCACAATGAAAGCAGTCCTGCTTACCGAATGGACTCTTAATGATGATAACGGATGGGATCTCCAGAGCCTCGCTGACTCCGTATTGGTTCTGAGCAGATACTCTGAAGTAGTATCCAGCACTCTCAACCAAGTTGGGAACACGGCAGGTGGTACCAGAGACAGACGAGGACACCAGGTGCCACTGCTCCCCTTCCTTTGCCTCTCGCTTCTCCACAATGTAGTTGGTGATCATGGAGCCTCCATCGTCCTTGGGAGCTTTCCAGCTGATGATGACCGAGCTCTTAAGCAAGGCATCAATAACAATGGGGCCTTCAGGTATGCATGGCTTGTCTGTTTAAAAAGGTAGTAAAAGGAAATATACATCAGGAAATTGTATTTATATATCCAAAATGTAATAGTTTGAGCAGTGATCATGACAGAAAATTTACCCTGGATTTCAACACGCAGCGAAGTGTCAACGGTTCCGTAGACGTTGCTGAGCTGTACCTTGTAGCGGCCAGCGTTGGTCTTTCTCTGGACATTCCTCACCATCAGGTGGGTGTAGCTTTCTGTGTTCTCTATGATCACATTCTCTGAGGCGTTCAGGGGCTTCTTGCCATAGAACCACATGATCTGGGGGATTGGCCGGCCAATATAGACCACATGCAGCCTCAGGCTGGTTCCAGAGCCAGCATTGTACTTCTCCTTGAGGGGGAAGCCAGGGTGGAACTGAGGAGCTGCCTGGAGGCGTAGTTTACCGCTGGTCTCGATCTCTCCAGCGTCGTTGACGGCCCTACATGTGTACACACCCTCGTCTTCCTGCTCGTCCGTCAGAATGCTCAGGGAGTGGTTGCGCCCATCAGAGCTCACCTTGTACTTGCGGCTCTGAATTAGCTCTTTGCCATAGCGATACCATTTGATCTCAGGCAGTGGTCTGCCAACAATGCCGCAGGTTAGAGTTCCAGACTCTCCAAGCTTGGTCGTGACATCTTGGATCGCCTCCTTCAGGGCTGGAGCCTCACCGACTGTTGGAATAACAAAAGAAATGGTCATCTTATAGCAAACCATGAAATAATTGCCTCAACCTTGCTGGGATCTGATGTGTTGATGGACTCACCGCTCAGCTTGGTCTTAATGCCCATGGGTGTTCTACGTGGCCGGCTGAGTCCTGTCTCGTTCTCAGCCAACACTCTGAATTCATACTCGGTGGCCTCCATCAGACCTCCCATGGTGAACTGGCGGTCCTTAGAGCGCTCCTTGGTGCACCGCTTCCAGGCACTTTCTCCGGCCTGTCTGAAGTCAATCCAGTAGCCAAGAATCTCCTTTCCACCATCTGTTTCAGGTCTTAACCAGTGGATTGTGATGCAGTCCTTGGTGACAGAGATGATGTCAATCTCCCCTGGCTGGCTGGGTTTGTCTGAGGACAAAGAGACAGAGAGATCAATTGATGTTTGTACAGTCCAACTAATATTACAATATTTAAAAATATTCAAATTTTCAAGAAATAAGTAAGAATCGTGCAAAATGTAACTCAAAATCTGTCAGATAGCATAGAACAATTGCTCTCACCAAATGGATCTTTGCAGACCACAGACTCTGAGGCGGGTCCAGGCTCACTCTGGCCAACGTCATTCTGAGCTATGACTCTGAACATGTACTCTGCATCAGGGATGAGACCAGTCACATTGTACATGGTGGTGGTGACGTGTGTCCTGTTGTGGCGGACCCACTTCTCTGTGGACACCTCCCTCCTCTCCACATAGTAACCAGAAACCCTGGAGCCTCCATCATCCCTGGGCCGGACCCAGGACAGAGACACTGAGGTCTTGGTCACATCCATGATCTCTGCTGGGTTGCTGGGGGGTTCTGGTGGGCCTGAGGTTTATACAAATTGGTTATTATGAGGCAGAGGAAAAAGTTGAAGTGGAAGAGAAAGCTTGCTATTAATTGCAACTACACAGAAGGAACTTGGTTTCATTATTATTATTATTAAATATTGCATCCATAATGCATCTCCTCCTCATATTGTGGTTTTAGTCTAGTAGCCTTTGTTTGATATTGGATTCAAACACTCACACAGAGGTGTCTTTGGTGTGACAGCGTCCTCAGACTTGAGGGATCTGCTAACACCAAACTGGTTCTCAGCAGAAATCTTGAAGTGATACTCCACATTCTGCTTCAGTCCTTTCACCACCAGTGAGGTCTCAGTAACTCTGGAATCTACTGTACACCAGGCAGCCTTTGGAACCTCTCGTCTCTCCACAATGTAGCCCAGGATGTCGGAGCCTCCATCATCTGAAGGAGGCCTCCAGCTAACTCGGACCGAGCGTGCCTGGATGTCATCAAACTCCAGAGGTCCTTCTGGGGCATCTGGATGCCCAATTACCTTCACCTGAGGTTTTAGAGATTAGCAGGTTGTAGTCAGATAAATAGTCACATGTTCATACGTGACATTTATACGTAACATTACACTGAAACATAATAACTCACTAAATATATTTACGAGTTCATCCCAACTCTTCCTATGAGAACTCTTACAGAGCCTGGCTATTGAATGAGTCTAGTCTGTCTAATTAATGTCTAACCTTAATGTAGACAGCCTTTTTGCCACATTTGTTTTCCAGCACCAAATCGTAGGTGCCGGTATCATCTTTGTGGGCTTCCTTGATCACCAGCTCTGTGATGTCATCGTGGGTGGCAATCATGGCTCTGTGGGAAATGTCACGGCCATCCTTGGTCCACTTGCATGTAGGAAGAGGTTTACCTTTGATGGGCACAGATAGGCGGATCACTCCACCCTGCCTCACCACATATCCCTCCTCGTATTTAGGATCCAGCTCATAGTCAGGGTAGTCTGGAGACAGAGGGTCATACAGTCAGTTAGATAGGGTTAGGGTTAGGCTTTTAGTCAAACATGAGAACAATGAGCCGTGAATGGAAGAATGTCCATCCATCCATCCATCCATTATCTCCCGCTATTCCGAGGGGTCGGGTCGCGGGGGCAGCAGCTTGAGCAGGGCAGCCCAGACTTCCCTCTCCCCAGCTACTTCGTCCAGCTCCTCCGGGGGAATCCCGAGGCGTTCCCAGGCCAGCCGAGAGACATAGTCTCTCCAGCGTGTCCTGGGTCTTCCCGGGGTGGAAGAATGTGTGAATGTTAATATCTGTTCTCCTACATTTATACTATTTCTTACCAAGCATCTCTTGGACCTTCACCACTCCTGGCAGCTCGGCCGGTTCTCCATGGCCACCAGCGTTGCAGGCCATGACACGGAACTTGTACTCTGCTCCCTGGGGCATGTGTGTCAGGGTATATTCACACATCTTAATTGGTGTGGTGTTGCACTTTGTCCATTCCACCTGGTCCACCTTTTGCATCTCGATCAAGTAGCCGGTCACCACAGAGCCACCCTCCTCCTCAGGATGCAGCCAGGCCAAAGACACAGAGGTCCTGGTGGTGTCTGTGACTCTGGGCTGGAGAGGAGCACTTGGAGGTTCTGTTAGGAACAAGAAAACACAGTTCCGTAACTATACCGGCTCTACTCCTACTGCAAGGCACTACACATGCATTGGCTCTAGAGGCAGGTAACTAGACATATTATACAATTAATTAAAATCTATTTCCACACATTATGTTAGCTATGGTTTGTGCTACATACCAATTGGATCCATGGCCACAGTGATAACCGAGGTCTCGCTGTGTTTGCCAGCTCCTCTCGAGTTGATGGCGGTGATTCTGTGTTCGTACTCCAGACCCTCGATCAGCCCAGAGGAGCGGAACCGAGTCATGGTGACAGGGTTCTTGTTGATCCGCATCCATCTCTCGGAACCAGCCTCCTTACGCTCAATGATGTAGCCGGCGATGGTGGAGCCACCATTGTCCTCTGGTGCCTGCCATGTCAAGGTCATGCCCTCATGGGTCACATCAAGCACCTCTGGTCTGCTGGGAGGTCCAGGGATAGCTGCGGACACAAGCAGTGGTTAGAGCTGTTAGAATCCACATGGTATGAGTATGGACATTAATAATCCATAAGAGGAAAAATGGTGGAAGATGGAGGAAGAGAGATAAGATGGATGAGGAGAGGGATGAGAAGAGATAAGGAGATAGATGGGGAGAGAGGTGAGGATAGAACTTACTCTTGGCACTCTTGCACTCCACCACTTCTGACTGAAGGAAGCCTCCAACACCGAAGCGGTTCATGGCAGCAACACGGAATACGTATTCAGTGCCTTCGTTGAGTCTGGTGAACTTGAAACAGGGTCTGGTTACAGACTCTGACACCGTGCTCCAGCCAGGTCGGTGGGCTTCACGCTGCTCCACCACATAGCCGCTGACGTTGGCTCCACCGTCTTTCTCTGGAGGATCCCAACTCATCGTCACAGATACGCCATCAACCTCCTCGATCCGAACTGGACCCACTGGGAGACCAGGTTTGTCTGGACATAGAAACACAGAATTACAACAAATACGACACAAAACATCTGTCGAAACAACTCTAAATAACAACATTTACATGACTTTGTACCACTGTGGTGTTCCTACCGAGGATGATGACCTTGATGACCTCCCTGGCTGTTCCAACACTGTTTTTCACCTCCAGGGAGTAGTTTCCAGTATCGTTGATGGTCGTCTCCCGCACCACCAAACGAGTGTATTTGCCGTTGCTATCAATTTTAATGCGGTCCAGGCTGTCCTTCATCTTCATGCCTCCAAAGAACCAGGAGCAGACAGGCTGAGGACGTCCCTTGATGGGTATGTTCAGGTCAATGGGTTTTCCACAGTGCACATGGACTATCTTCTGAGGGATGCTGGTCATGTCGATCTTGGGCATTACTAGAAATACAGCAGAAAAGATAACATTCTCACAGATGTTTTGATACCCAGTTTACTTCTATTATGTTATTAAGGGTTATCAAGGTGTGCATTAATCATCAGAAAATTATGTTCCATGAAATCCATTGCAATGGATTTTTGGTCAATTCTCCCTCCTGGCTACTTAGCCGGGCGGGTGACCAATAACTGTCCACTCATGTGGCCAAGTCAGACCACTTACATTAACTTTCCAAGACTGAGTTTATTCACTGAATCTGACACGTATATTAATATATTTTTCGGCAATTTCCTGACAAGATATTTGGTAGATGTGTAGTGGATACATCCCTCTCTAATATGTTATGGTTATTTTATGTTTTTAGGTCCTGTTGTCCATGACTTTAATATTATAATCTATCATCACATATCTATCTTTTATAGTGCTAGCGGTTATCTAGATACTGTGATACCTTTGATTTCCTGGATGGTGACAGGGGTGATGATGTCCATGGGCTCGCTCACGCCTCTGCTGTTGGTGGCTCTTATTCTGAACAAGTACTGGTCGTTCTCTGTCAGGGACTGGACGGTGTGCTGGGATACCGAAGCTCTAACGGTTGCCATGGCACTCCACCTATCTGATCCAACCTTGCAGGCCTCGATGATGTACCCAGTTAGCCTGCTGCCTCCGTCATGGAGCGGCTTGTCCCAGCGCAGAGAAATGGTGGACTTGGTGACGTCCACAATCTGGAGGTCCATCGGTACAGAAGGAACTTCACATACCAGTACAGCCTCTGAGGTCTCGCAGGGTTCACCAATTCCATAGATGTTCTCTGGTAGGACTCTAAAGAAGTAGTGGACTCCTTCCTCGAGGCCAGAGATCCTGAACAATGTCTTCCTACACTCAGTGGTGACTGTCTTGTAGGACTTCATGTTGGCTTCACGCTTCTCCACAATGTAGTTGCTGACATGAGCTCCACCGTCAATGCTGGGGACATCCCAGGTGATGACTACAGACTCCTTAGTATAGTCCTTCACATTCACACAACCTGGTGGCCCAGGGGTGTCTGGAAGGCAGCAGGAAAACATATTGAAGACACATGCAATCAGAATAGTAATGTATTTTTTCCCACTCTGTTGATACATGTGACGTGGCTATGACCTACCGTAGATTTTAACCAGAATGGTGGTGGTCTTTTTGCCAGATGGGTTCTCAGCTTCCACAATGTATTTCCCTGAGTCGTAGCGGTCAACCTTCTCCACCACCAGACAGGTGTAGCTGTCCGTGGTCTCAATGAAGCCTCGGCTCTGGAGCTCCACCCCCGTCTTCCTCCAGGCGACCACGGGGGTTGGCCGGCCGCTTACTGCCACAAACAGGCGAAGGGTTCCTCCGGCACGCAAACACACCGTCTTCTTCAGGTCATCAGCCAGCTCCAGTTCTGGCATGTCTGGGGAGAACAACCAGCAGCCTATTAATACACTTTATGATACATCTGTATATATAATACAATCCTATTATCAACTATATTACAATTCATTATTATAATTATGCATGAATGTATGTGTATGTATGTTTGTATGTATGTATGTGTGTATGTATGTATATGAATTTGGTATGTATATGTATGTATGTATATGTATTTGGTAAGTATCTAGGGGGTTTATATACCAACTCTCTCCACGGGTTCTACGGGCACACAGGGCTCGCTGAACTCTCCGGTGCCGTTGCTGTTGATGCCCGCTACTCTGAAGCAGTACTTCTTATTGGCTGCCAGGCCGCCGGCGACATATTCATTGGTCTTGAGGGGTTTGGCAGTGGCACGGTACCACTGCTCAGAGTCCTCCTCCAGGATCTCCACCACATAGCCTGTGACGTCTGAGCCACCGTCGTACATGGGGCGCATCCAGGTCAGACTCACACTGTGCTTGGTGGTGTCGGTGATGCGAGGAACCGAGGGGGGTGCTGGGGTATCTGGGAGAAACAATTACTATTATTCATGGAAGAGCAAGGATGAATACCTAAATGTTCATAAGATGAGCTGTTTGGGTTCCTTACAGGTGGGGTCCTTGCAGAGGATGTAAGGAGAGGCATCACTTGGCTGACTGCTGCCAGCTGCGTTGACCGCCGTCACTCTAAATTGGTAGTCACTGCCCTCCAACAGGCCTGTGATCTTCAGACGAGTGTCATAGATGGTGTAGGTCTTATTGACTCGTGTCCATCTGGACAGAGATAGAGAGAGTTACACAGTGAGTCATTTGAACAGAGAGAGAGAAGGAGAGAGAGGGAAACAGTTAAACAGAGCTATTTGAACATTGAATAGAATATCTGACCTGGTGCTGCTCTTCTCTCGTTTGTCCACAATGTAGTTCTTTATCTCGCTGCCTCCATCGCTTTCAGGCTTCATCCATTCGATGATGACATGCTCTTTGCCCACCGCCATGGCCTCAGGGGTTCCTGGGGGTGTGGGGATGGCTGGAAGAGACACACAGCAGGTCAGAAAGGCGGCAAACAGAATCAGAGGGAGGTGGGACTAGTGTTCTGGGGCATGGCTTACTGTAGGCATTCCTTGCAACGACTGGTTCAGACTCTTGAGGGACTCCAGGTCCGTACTTGTTGACTCCTCTGACTCTGAAGACATACTCGTTGTTCTTGATGAGTTTGCTGCTGATGCAGGACAGCGTCTTGCACTCCGTCTCCATGATGACCCAGTTGAGACGGCTGGTCTCTCTGCGTTCCACGATGTAGTGTGTTACTATGTCTGCTCCGTCCTCCAGAGGAATCTTCCAGGACACCGTGCACTTCTCCTCAGTCACACGGCTGATCACTATCTTATCCGCTGGAGCTCCAGGGGTGTCTGCATACATACATTATTATTACATTATTTTGATGCCTCACAGTAACTAACTAAGGGCTAGAGAGAACATCAATGGGTCTCGTTGAATATTTTCCCCTTACCTAGAACTTTAACATTGACTGCAGCTGTCCTGATTCCACTGGCGTTCTTGACAGTCAGGATGTATCTGCCAGTGTCGTATCGGTCACAGTTTTTGATGACAACCATGGCTTTAGTGCTGGTGTAGGTCAGTGAGTATTTCTCTCCCAGCTCCAGAACCTTCTCTCCCTTGGACCAAAACACTTTGGGTTCTGGTTTTCCTCCAACGGCCCCATCCAGGACAAGGTCTGAACCAGCACGGATAGTAACAGTTTCGCCCATCAGCTTGGTGTCAATCTCAGCTTTGGGAGGGGCTGCAGAAAATTGTTTTAAAATAATGTAACCACTGAAGACATTAACATTCATCAATATTACTACAGCATTATGAGACACTTTGTGGTTATGCAGTGATATGAAAAGATGCATGCAGATCAGTCTGACAGTATTAATCTTTGCTGTTGCTTACAGTATTCGTCCTTGCATGTGACGGGTCCAGTGGTCTCAGAGGGAGCACTATGAACCCCAGAAGCGTTCTTGGCGATTACCCGGTACTCAAAGGTCTCTCCTTCTCCCAGGTTGGCCACGGTGAAGAAGGTCTCGGTGATGGTGGTGTAGTTACATTTCAGCCAGCGGTTGTCGTCCCATTCGTCTGTGCTATAGACCTTCCTCTCCACAACATAGCCGACAATCTTACTACCTCCATCATTGAAAGGCACAGTCCAGGCCAGGGTGACAGAGGAGCGGGTAATGTCTGTCACCTCGGGTTTGCCAGGAGGATCTGACCAGAGATGAAGAGGAGAAAGTTTAATATTATTAACCTCAGCATAAAAAAATGAGGCTAATCTGTTATTGAACTGAACTGGATCATTTGCCTTCACAAAAACATATGACTTACCAACTGGATTAAGGGCCATCACAGGTCTGGATGCCTCGCTGGCCTTGCTGAGCCCTGCAATATTCATGGCATACACCCTGAACTGGTACTCCAGGCCCTCGATCAGGTTGGACACCTTGTAGTGGCACTCCAAGCATGGCAGCTTGTTCTCTCTCACCCACAGAATGGTATTTCTCTCCTTCTTCTCAATCCAGTAGCCAGTCACAGCACTACCTCCATCAGCATAAGGCAGGTCCCATTTAATGCTGATGGCACTGGCAGATACAGACACCACATCTGGGCGAGTGGGAGGACTGGGAGCAACTAGAGGGAAACCAATGAAAAAGAAAACATTACTTTCAATATGTGATCCACCATTTTAATTATAGGCAACTATTTGTCGTTTTCTGAGCGGAGACGCAACTCACCGAATGGATGTTCAATGACCACTGCTGCAGACTCAATGGACTTGCTGACTCCAAACTTGTTTTCAGCACATACTCTGAAGGTATACTCCATGTACTTGGTCAAGTGAGTCACCTTAATGGTGGTTCTCTTTACACTGGAGTTGACCACTTGCCAGGAGGCAGAGCCTGACTCCCTTTTCTCTACAATGTAGTTGGTGATGTCTGTGCCACCGTCGTCAGCAGGCTCAGACCAGGACAGGTTGCAGGACTCTGAAGACACCCCAGATATCTCCACCGGGCCAGTGGGGGCGCTCGGTCTGCCCACCACCAATGCGGTCACGGTGAAGGTCTTGACTCCAGCAGCATTCTCCAGGATCAGGTAGTACTTGCCACTGTCTCCCCTCTTGCTGTCTTTGACCACCAGTGTGGTTCTCTCATTGGTCGTTCTGATGAACACTCTGTCAGTTTCCTTCAGCTTCATTTCCTCAAGCTTCCAGGTCACCTTTGGAGCGGGCCTGCCACTGATGGGGATGTCAATGCTAAAGGTGCTGGAGGTCTTGCAGGTGATCAGTTGGTTGGTGATGCTGCTGAGGTCAGCTGTGGGCTCAATGCGAGGTTCCTTGATCACCACAGAGCCAAAGGTGCCCTGGGGTTCGCTGACTCCAGCGTCGTTCTTGGCTTTGACTCTGAAGTCATACTCTGTGTTCTCCACCAGACCCTCCACCAGCATCTTCAGCGACTTGGTCTCGCCAGCCAGAACCCAGCGGTCTGTGCCCTTCACTCTGAAGTCCATCATGTAGCCTCGGATACGGCTGCCTCCATCGTGTTCAGGCTTCAGCCACACCAGAGAGGCTGTGGAGCTGGTGGTGTCAACGACATCCAGCCTCTTGGGTGGAGCTGGCTCCTCTGTAGCCACCACAGGCTCTGTCATCTCATGAGGCTCTCCTTGACCATACTGGTTCACAGCGATTACTCTGAAGAGATATGGCAAACCAATGTCCAATCCGGTGACTCTGATCATCTGGCGAGAGCATTTGGAGCTCACCTCCTGCCAAGCTAGACGGCTGGCTTCACGCTTCTCCACCTTGTAGTGATGGATGCGGGCTCCTCCGTCATTGGTGGGGGCATCCCACATCATAGTCAACGCTCCACGGGTGACGTCTTTGAAGCTAATAGCTCCTGGAGGCCCAGGGGTGTCCAGAACTTTGACAGTGAAGGTGATTGACTTGCGTCCACTGTTGTTCTCCAGCGACAGGGTGTACTTGCCAGCTTCGTAGCGGGTGCAGCCTTCAATGGTCAATGTGGAGAAAGACTCTGTAGTGTTGACATCTGCCATAACAGGAAGTTCTCCGCCTGCCTTAGTCCAGGTAGCCAGAGGAGTTGGTTTGCCCCAGAAAGCAATGTGGAGGGTGACAGAGTGACCATTCTTCACAATGTGTGTCTGCTTGAAGCTAGCATCAATGTCGATCTCAGGAGATGTGAGTCGGTCCAGGGCCTGAACAGCGTTGGAGATCACAGACGACTCTCCCTGTCCTGATCCATTGACAGCACTGACTCTGAACTTGTAGAGTTCTCCAGCCACCAGGCCCTTGGCGGTGTAGCTGGTGTTAATGCAAATCTGGTTGTTGACTTTGTGCCACTCCTCCAGGCTGGCCTTACACATGTCAATGTTGTAGCCAATGATCTCCATGCCACCATCAAACACTGGCTTGGTCCATTCCAGGGAGACAGAGGACTTGGTGGAGTCCACCACCTACCAAAAGGAGATCCAATGTTTTATTTGTCACAATTCTATAACATGTAATTGTACATTTTGTATTGCTTATGTGCTTTGAGTTATACATTATAATGGTTTTACTTATAAAATGCTCTATGCAATAAAAAACAAAACATTTGTTGAATATAATTATTTTAACAATGAGCCCACCTTGACCAGAGTTGGAGCACTAGGAGCACTGGTGGGCTCTCTGCATTTGAAGAGCCTGGAGGTACTGCTGCTAGGACCGACCCCGGCTCCATTCTCAGCCATGACGCGGAACTCATATTCATTGCCCTGGGTGAGATTTGTGACTCTGTGGCGGAGCTCTGTGATGGGCCTCTTCGAGGAGACCTTGACCCAGGTCAGACTCTTCTTCTCCCTTCTCTCCAGGATGTAGTGCTTGATCTCATTCCCTCCATCACTCCTGGGCCTGGTCCAGCACAAGGTGATGCTGTCTCCAGTCACATGGGTGGAATCTGGGGTACCTGGAGCTTCAGGCACAGCTGGAGGGCGGAGAGAGTGTCAGGAGTTACACACCATTTTAAATCATTATTTGTATTATTACAAAAACCTTTAAGCTTACAAAGAGTGTACTTACTATATTGCATTCGAGCAATGATTGGATCAGAGTCCAGTGGTTTGCCAACACCAAACTTGTTGACAGCTGAGATTCTGAACTGGTACTCATTGCCCTTGATGAGTTTGGAGGCGTTGAAGGAGCAGGCCTCACAATTGGAGGTGACAATGGCCCAGGAGATCCTGGATGTCTCCCTCTTCTCTACCACGTAGTGAGTGATGGCAGCACAGCCGTCGTTCTCTGGCGGGTTCCACCATACCGTGCACTTCTCAGCTGCTATACCGGTGAAACGAATAGGTCCCTCTACGGGCCCTGGGGTGTCTGGAGGTACAATAAAACAGCTTGTTGTAATACTCAATACAATGAATATAGTGGAAACAACCTTTCAGCAACCTTTACTCATCTAAAACAAACACGTCACTTGAGATTTCTGTCATTAATTTCTGTCAGAGATTTTGAAACAAAAATCCTTCCAATCCTTTTTTTGCCTTGGCCACAACCTCACCATCAACAATGATACAATAATAATCAGTAGGACCAACCAGGTTTACCAACAGTATCAACAGGGTTCACTAATAGTACCACCCGGGTTTACCAACAGTATCAACAGGGTTCACCAACCTTGAACCCTGACATTCACGTCAGCCCTCTTGCCGCCTGAGCTGTTCTTCGCCTCCACAGTGTAGATACCACGGTGGTTCCTGTCTGCGTCACGAACAAACAGACTGCTGGAGCCAATGTTTGTGGCGATCTCCATGTCAATCATGGTCCTCTTGTCGATCTCCTTGCCATCTTTGTACCAGATCACCTGGGGAACGGGCCGCCCGGTGATGCGGCAGCTCAGTTTTATGTTCTCTCCGGCTCTCAGGGTCGAAGCCTGGTCAGCAGACCACTCAACCTCTGGAGTGACTGGACATACAGATAACACGTCAGAAGCTGCATGTTTACTATCAACATATAGAACATAAAATGAGTCATTTGTTGTGATTAAAGGCTAATTACAATAATAAAAAAGACCATATATATATGTTCTGATTATATTGATACGTGTGTGTGTGTGTGTGTGTGTGTGACCAATCCAGTGGTGGAAGAACCACACTGTAGAAATACTTATATATAATATATACACTCTATATATAATATAGATAATACAGAATAATATATATTTTATTATAGGATTATTATTATTGATGCATTAATGTGTTCATTGCTTTAATGTTGCAGCTGGTAAATGTGAAGCTAAGCTTTATATATAACTTACTGCTGGGTATCTTAAGAATTTCCCCCTGGGGACCAATAAAGCCGGATTATATTTTGTATGGTCTGCAAAGTAAAAATCTGCAAAGTAACTAGTAACTAAAGCTGGCAGATACAACTAGTGAAAAATAAATAAATATTAAATATTTTCCTTCTGAGATGTAGTGGAGCTGAGGACAAAGTAGCAGAAAATAGAAATACTCAAGTAAAGTACCTCATATTTGTACTTAAGGACAGTACTTGAGTAAATAATTAGTTTGTGGTTTCCACCACTGGTCCAATCAGCATAATATACGTACTGCTCTCGTCCTTGGTCATGATGTATCCAGAGGAGTTGGAAGGAGGGCTCACGGTGCCCACAGCATTGCGAGCGATCACTCTGAACTCAAAGCGATCTCCAGCAGACAGACCAGTGACGGTAAACTGCGTCTCGCTGATGTCGGTGAAGTTGCAGCGCAGCCACTTGGCCCTGCCTTGGCGTCTCTCCACACTGTAGGCAACGATCTTACTGCCTCCATCCCTCTCGGGAATGTCCCACTGCAGTGTCACCGAGTCTCTGGTCACATCGATGCAGTTAGGAGTTCCAGGTGGATCTAGGAGATGACACAAGGAGTTTTATTGGATTTCATTGCTCATCCAAATGATTTATACGTTTCATATCAAGTCATACATTGGAATTAGTTTGGTGTTTTAACCGCAATGAGTTGACTCACCGACAGGAGAGATTGCTAGGCGGTGCTTGCTCTGTTCACTAACAGGGCTGAAGCCGGCATTATTCTCAGCATACACTCTGAAAGAGTACTCCAGACCTTCGATCAGGCCAATGATTCTGTACTCTCTGTTGGAGATTATGGTGGAGTTGACCTTCTGCCACAGAAGACTGTTCCTGTCCTTCTTCTCAACATGGTAGCCCGTGATGGGGGAGCCGCCATCGAACCCAGGGGCCTCCCATTGGATGGTCATACCATCACTAGTGACGTTGTATGCCACAGGCTTGCCTGGAGCGCCTGGGGGTTTGTACTGGTGCTGGGCCATGATATCTGAGGAGTTCAGTGCTTCGCTGACACCATATTTATTCTCAGCACGGACTCTGAACTGGTACTCTGTTCCCTTCACCAGGTTAGGGATCTTGAAGCTTGTCCTGACCACACTGGAGCATACCATCTTCCAGTTGGCATGGGAGGTCTCACGCTTTTCTACAATGTAGCAGGTGATCTCACCACCCCCGTTCTCCTTTGGCTCTTCCCAGGAGATGATGATGCTCTGGGCTTTGACCTCATCGAAACGGATGGGACCAACAGGTACAGAGGGGGCTCCCAGAGTGATGACATTAATGTCAAAGTAGTTCTTCACTGCTCTGTTGTCCAGAACCAGTGTATACTGGCCAGCATGCTCCTTCTTGGCTCCTCTGACTGTAACCGAGGTCTTGTTGTCTGTGGTCCTAAAGCGAACATTCTCACTCTCCTTCAGAGGCACGTTATCCTTCATCCAGCTGATAATAGGTCTTGGTTTACCCTTGAAGGGGAGCTCAATGTGGATGTTCTGTCCGATACGAACAGCCAGGTCTCCATTGGGATAGTCGATAAGGTTTGCTTCTGGTGGGATAATGAAGTCCATGACCGTGATGGAGCTAATCTGGGAGAAGTCACTATTGCCTTTCTCATTCTTGGCAAATACCCTGAAGTCCATGATGGCATTCTCCTTCAGTCCTGTCACCTCACAGCTGCAGCGCTTGCAGGTTGCACCAAGAGTCCAGTTGGGGTCTTCCTTGGTTCTCTTCTCAATAATGTAGTCTGAGATGTGGCTGCCTCCATCGTGGTCAGGCCTGGTCCACTGCAGAGTGACAGAGGTCTTGGTGGAATCTAACATGACCAGGTCTTTGACAGCGCCGGGAGTCTCTGTAGCTCTAACTGGCTCAGACGTCTCACAGGTGTCGCCAATGCCATGTTCGTTTTCAGCTGATACTCGGAAGAAATAGGCCAGATCCTCCTCTAGATCTGTCACCTTGTAGGAGGTGTTGGCACACTCGGCAGACACCACCTGGTAGGCCTTCATTGTGGATGCCTTTTTCTCAACAATGTAGTTGGTAACAGGAGAGCCTCCGTCGATCAGAGGAGCCTCCCAGCTGAGGCTCAATCTTCCTCTGGTCACATTCTTGATGATCAGTTTCTGGCAAGTGGATGGACTGTCCAAGACCTTCAGGGAGATGGTGATGATCTTGGGTTCTCCAACACCGTTCTCAATCTCCAGCAGGTACTTGCCACAGTCGTCACGTGTCACCTTGGGGATGAGGAGGGTGGTTGCACGTTCAGAGCTGTTGATGGTGTAGCGGTTGTCACCGGCCATGTTGCGGTCGTCGCGGCGCCAGGTGACATTAGGGGAGGGGCGTCCCTTGAGGGGAATGAACACCTTCACGTCACGGCCTGCCTTTGCGGTGTACTGGGTTGTCATGGGAACATCCAGATCCAGGTCAGCCTCCTCTGTACAACACACAGACATCCCAAATCAATAAAACAAGAATACAAATACTGTTAACATATAAACATATAATAAAATCTAAAAATATTATGTATAAACATTATCTTTTCCATAGCTATCATATGCCTGACTGTCATATTATCCAAGCCTTTTAGATGTGCATGAATACCAACCCAGGATATCTTTGGCCTGTATAGGTGAGTACATCTTGATGTCTTCTCCTTTGCCCTTGCAGTTAACAGCAGCGACTCTGAAGAAGTAGTACATTCCAGGTTTGAGGTGAGATACCACATATTCACAGGTCCTGACCTCTCCCTTGGAGCTGATGGTCACCCATTCTCTGTCTTCAGTGTTCATCTGGTCAATCACATAATGTGTGATCTCACTGCCTCCATCATACACAGGCTTCTCCCAGCCCAGGGTGATGGAGGTCTTAGTGGAGTCCACCACCCTCAGTTTGGACGGCTCCCCAGGGAGGTCTGAATGACAGAACAATGACGTTATGATGGGGTTGGAATACATACAAAACCTACAAATGGTAAATGGTAAATGGTAAATACAAATAAAAGGTGCAGGGTCGGGTTTATCATGCTGGCAGAGCTGTGTTGGACATACCAATAGGGTCGTAGGCCTTGTAGAGGTCAGAGGCCTCAGAGTAGTTTCCTGCCCCAGCCTTGTTGACAGCACACACTCTGTACTGGTACTCGTTGTTCTCCACCAGGCTGCCCACCTTCTGCCTGGTGTCTCTGATGGTGCCCTTCACCACCTGGGAACAAACGCACGTTAGTGGGATTCTGCTGGGTCTCAACAGGGCATGGTCGGGTTTCAAACATATTAAATGTGTTCGATATTGACCTTGAACCACTGCAGGCTCTTCTTCTCTCTCTTCTCCAGATAGTAGCCGTTGATGTCGCTCCCTCCATCCATGGCTGGCCTCTCCCAAATAACAGTCATGGTGGATTTAGTAATCATTGTCACCTTAGGCTTGGATGGCTCGCTGGGAACAACTAAATAACATTATATGTTTGGTTAAAGGCATACAATATAAACCAGAAAATGATGGGCCATCGCATGTGTATGATGGTCTGTATCTACGTATTTCACAACGTACCAAAAGCGTTCCGGGCGATGATGGGTTCAGACTCCAGTGGATCTCCGACTCCGTACTTGTTGACTCCTCTGACCCGGAAGATGTACTCGTTGCCCTGGATGAGTCTGGGCACGTTGACGATGCAGTCCACCAGCTTCTCTGAGATGATGGACCACATGATCCTGCTGGTCTCCCTCTTCTCCACGATGTAGTGGGACACCATGGCACCTCCCTCATCAGCGGGTGGGGCCCACATGATGGTGATATTGTCGGCCGTCACCTTCTTGAACTGGATCTCTCCAGCAGGAGGACCAGGCTTGTCTGGAGTAACACAAACACAAAGCTATCAACCTGCTCTCCTCTGTTCTTACATTAACTCTATAGAGATGGATACATTCATTACTGAAACCACTATTTAATATAATTTAATCCAGTCCAACATTTATTTGACTAATTCATTAACAGATCATTTGCACATTGATGCCTCATTGATTATCAAGATTGATTATCAAATTAACATAATTATAATTGTATTAATAATAATTATAACAATACCTTGAATAAGCAGCCTAACAGTGGCGAAGGCTGACCCAAGCGAGTTCTTGACCTTGACTTCGTAGGTACCAGAGTTAAGACGAGTTGTGTCCTTCAGGAACAGACTGGTGGACTCAGCAGTGTGCTTGAAGGAGAGCTGGGCGCTAGGCTTCAGCTCTTTGCCATCCTTGGACCACTCTATAGTGGGAGTGGGCTTAGCAGTGATGTTGAACTTCAGCTCCACTGCAGACTCGGCCCTGTATTTGACCTCGTTCAGGTACTCTTGGGGAAGTTCAATCTCTGGAGCACCTGTCATGTCAAGATCATTTCGAAGAATGTTACCACTGTGTGCTCTGTGAGTAAATATGATAATGTATAGTAATATAATGGTAAATGGACTGCATTTATATAGCGCTTTTATCCAAAGCGCTTTACATTTGCCTCACATTCACCCATTCATACACCGACGGCGGTGTCAACCATGCAAGGTAACAGCCAGCTCGTCGAGAGCAGTTAGGGTTAGGTGTCTTGCTCAGGGACACCTCGACAATTAGCTAGGCGGAGCCGGGGATCGAACCAGTGACCTTCCGGTTGCCAGACAACCGCTCTACC